>JAAAWM010011406.1:0-55000 GCA_036873465.1 Thinopyrum obtusiflorum | reverse complement strand
ACATTGGATCCCAACAAACAAACCGCGAGAATTACATCGAATAGATCTCCTAAGAGATCATTGTATTGATGATCAAAAAAAGAGAGAGAAAGCCATCTAGGTACAGCTCTGGACCCGTAGGTCCAGTAGGAACTACTCAGACATCATCATGGAGGCAGCAGGGTTGATGAAGATTTCCTGCCCAATGGTTTCACAATCCGGCAGAGTAGTGGAAAAGGCCTCCAGATGGGATCGCGGAAGAACACAGGCTTGCAGCGGCGGAAAAATTGTTTCTGGTCCTGCTCTAGGGGTTTTCGAATATTAGGGAATTTATAGGCCAGAGATTAGGTCAAACGGACTCGCGTGGTCCCTACGAGTGTTGATGGATCGCCTCCCGCCTTGGGGCACGCCGTGTGAGCTAGTCGCTCCCTCGTGCATTTTTTGGTCTCTCCTCGAGGCTTCTAGGGTCTCTTCTGGTCCGAAAAAGCACCATAAATTTTCATCGTGTTTGGACTTCGTTTGGTATGGGGTTTTTTGCGAAACAAAGAATAGGAAGAAACAGAAACTGGCCACTAAGTTAATAGGCTAGTACTTAAAATGATATAAAATGGCATATAAACCATACAAGATTGATAATATAATATCATGAAACAATCAAAAAATATAGATACGTTGGAGACGTATGAGCATCCCTAAACTTAATTCCTACTAGTCCTCGAGTAGGTAAATGATAAAAAAAGAACCTTTGATGTGAAATGCTACCTAACAGGTCTTAATCATGTAATCCTTTGAAGTATGAATACTGGGAAGCAATCGAATGAAAGCACTATTTCAATGATATGATATCAGAACGATAATATGCAAGAATACTAGAAAGTAAGCATTACCTTTCAAAATAAAGAATGCTAAAGAATGTTATTCCTATTCATTTAATCATGTAGGCATGTCATAGCTCATTCTTCCTAATATAAAGTAGAAATCATGAACACCGTGGTGCCAAACCAAGCAACTGTATCATACTTGTTTTCACTTCAGCCTTTTCAACTTCACTCAATACATGAGTGTGAGCCATGTACTTAGAACTTTGGATGGCAAAGAGAATGATTATTGGAGCTTATAAGGGAAGACAAAAAGGTATAGGAAAGTCTCGCATCATCTAGGTGGATCGTTAGGTAATGGAGAGGCCTTACAATCGATATTAATGCGAGGAGTAGGGATTGCCATGCAATGGATGCAGTAGAGCTATAAGTGTCTGAAAGCTCTTTGTATGAAACTAAGTGGGTGTGCATCCAACTTGCTTCCTCAGGAACACCTCGAGCATTTGAGGAAGCTTGTCATCAGAATATACAAGCCAAATTCTATAATGTAAAATTCCCACTAGTATATGAAAGTGACAAATCATGGATACCCTATATATGAAGAACATGGTGCTATTTTGAAGCACAAGTGTGGTAAAAGGATAGTAGCATTGCCCCTCTCTCTCTCTCTCATTTAAGAAAAATCTCATGGACCTCATCGCCACTTTTTTGAGGACTCATTAGTCTCCACCATTCCTTTCCTCATTGGGACAATGCTCTAATAATGATGATCATCACACTTTAATTTACTTCCCGATAAATTGAATGATATGACTACATATGAATGCCTCTGGCGGTGTACTAGGATGTGCAATGATCTAGCGTAACACATATAACAATGATGAACGGTGGCTTTGCCACAAAATATCATGTCAACTCTATAAGATCATGCAAAGCAATATGAAAATGAATGCTCAAGTGATGTGAATGGTAAATGTGGAAGTTGCATGGCGATATATCTCGGAATGGCTATGGAAAAGTCATAATATCTAGGTATGGTGGCTCTTTGGTGGAAGGATATATAAGGCTTATGTATGATAGAACGTATCATATCACGGGATTTGGATGCACCGACGAAGGTTGCAGCAAGTCTCGAGGTGAGAACGGGCAATGCATGGTACCGAAGAGGCTAGCAAATTATGGATAGGTGGAAGTGCTTATAGTCCACAAACTCACATTAGTCATAAAGAACTCAAGTATTTATTGTGAAAGCTTATTAGCCCTCGAAGGAAAGTATTACTTGTATGCCCCCTAGGAGGGAGGTTGGGAGGAGTTAACCATCGCGTGCCCCCGATCAGGACAACACAAGGGATATCACTCAAGGATAAATTACGCTCCAACTTCCTAGCCATGCCATGACCGACACTTAATGAGTTGGAAATCACAAACCGTAACGTCAATATTTTTACTAGACCAAGGTTATTGACTAGTAAACCTTCATATTACAACCTCAATACCATTTGTCAATCACAACATATCCAGTGATCTACATGCAAGTTTTTATTATACCACCCTCGTACACCTATCATTTTAGGGCCAAACATATAACTCATGAAAATTACCACTACCTATTTAACTCTCAAAAACATATAAGTGAAGCAAGAGAGTGCAAATGATTTCCATAAAATATTTCTCGCCGTTCTCTCAAAAGATATAAGCCACAAGAAGATCATAGGAAGGACATTGACATGGCATTGGGAGTGCTGCATTCAAGCTTTGCCATTGTCTGGGATCAGCTCGTTTCTGGAAGAAGGGTGTGTTGGCAAATATCATGACATGTCGTGTGTTCTTGGAAAACAGGATCGCAGAGGATGAGAAAGATATGCCAGACTCCATTGATTATGAAGATATTCGCACAATCGTCATAGCTGATAGGCACACAAAGCGCATTCAAGCATTTTTCAGGCCTACCGAAGGATTGAAGATCGGGCTTTCCATCATCAGTTGAAGGAGGATCTCATTGAGCACATTGGCAGTTAGCGGAAAAATAGTGTGCTTAATTTTTTTTGCAATTAATTGTTTTACTTGAATTATTTGATTAGATTATTTGCTAATTATATTCTTTATTGTATTCAGATTAATGGTTTGTATTAATATTTCTTGAATGGACGTGCGGCCCACCACGTCCCACGCCCCCGAAGCCGGCTCGTTCCTTCTCCTTTCCTCGCTACTGTTCGGGAGAGGCGAAAAAAGAAGCGGGACTCGGGCCCGGCCCGATCCCGGAGCTTCGCCGCCGGCGACGCCGGTTGGAGAGGTGATGGGGGAGGCGCGCGGTGCTCTATAGTAGCTAGTAGGTGTAGCTTTAGTTTTTCCTTAGAGGAGTTTGGCCTGGTGTCGAAGCTCGGCGTCATGCCGTTGAGGATTTGGCCGCCGGCGCGCCCGAGCCGCGTGCGGTGGTTTCCGGTGATGCTCTCGTCGGTGGTGGCGATTGGCTCGCTGCTCCTGGAAGGGAACGCGCTGGAATCCTCGAGAATAAGCTCGATGTCTCCCCTGGTATGCAAGAAGTTCCCCCGCGTGCTCTCGCCGGCGGCAGCCACCATGGTGGTGGTCAAGTCGACGGGGACAGGTATGAGGATGGTTCTTGCATCCGGTTCCAGAGCAAATTATCGATGGTGCTCGAGCTTTGGCGCTCCTGGTGGACTGCCGGTTTGCAGCGCCGCCGCGCCACCGAATCTTCTGGCCGAAGGGCGGCCAAATTTCTTCCTCCCAGCCTGTGTGCTAGATGGGAGGCAGTGCTACTCCAGCTCGATGTTCACGGCTTGCTGCGGTGAAGAGCTCGTCGGCCCAAGTGGTGGCGTCCCCGGCGCCGGCGAGTTTGGAGTCGTTCGGGAGTGGCTTGGACCTGATTGCGTTCCTCCTCGGATCTTTAGGGTCCTTTTTGCATATTCCAGGGGCTGCTTTGTAATTTTCACTTTGTTGTGCTGTGTGTCCTGCTGCTCTTGCTTGTACTGTATTGCAATATCAAAAAAAAAAAATATTTCTTGAATTATTGAAGTATTTGATTTTAATGGATGTATTAGCATAGAAAGAAGAAACCATAAATGATACTACCTCCGTCCCACAATATAAGACGTTTTCGCAGGACGTAGATTTTTTGCTCTAGGGAATGAATAGTGAAATAAAAAAAATATAGAAATAATATTTATAAGTCAGAAACACTTCTGAGTCTTGAGCCAAGATTGGCTTGGGAAGTTCAAAATAGTAAGTTTAACTCCAAATTATGGACGCCTAACAATAGGAATTTGAAGATCACAAATGATCTTACTATCAGATGATTTTTCGTAAGTTGACAGACCTCTATTCTTTATTCCCAAGGCTTTACTCAAATAAGATAGAGGTCTTCCGTCTTGCATAAGCACTGCACCAATACCGACATCACATGCATCCGAAAAAATTAAAAAAAATTGGAACTTTTTTTTAGCTGTTCATATTAGTGTAGCAAGTGTTCTTGATAACTTTCATGCCATATGGAATAGCAGTGCTTCATCGGTGAAACAACAAAATTAAGTGTAACATTTGGCTTCTGACTTTTTTTTTTGCACATGTCAAATGCTTAAATTTTTCTCCTGAAAATTTGCATGTATCTGTGACAATGAACACTATACTGTTTTCCAGAGCTTGTACAATCAGCGGCGCAAAATATAGTGTGCTGAATACGAACAAAACTAGGGGCCTTTTACCAGAAAGAACTCGCTGGTTGCAGAGCGACGGCACGCCGCACGTCTGCCTGCCGTGTCTGCGATCGAACAGTGTGCGTGCCTTGGGCGCTGCGCCGGACAGCGAAACGGCGACGGGTGGAAAAGGAAGAAAGGAGAAAGGCAGGCACGGCAGAGACGGCGACCCAAGTGGTCGCCGTCGTCCCCTGGGTGGAAAAATCTCACCGGAGAAGAGCCCACGGTGAGTGATCCACTATATATGGACAGTGCGGGTCAACCAGTCCAACAAAGGAGGATGCAAAGCACTAGATAAGGAGCGAAATCGCCAATCAGTTCACTTGGCGTAAGATGCGGGACTGGAGTCATCGTTCAGACTGAGTATAACCACTCCATTATCCAGCTGGGGCAGGCAGAATGCTCTTCACTTGAGGGGGGCAGGACGAGTAATACATGTGGCCGAGCTAGTTTCTGAAGGCAGGTTCCACTTGGCAACGCATTGTGCTTGGCATCTCTTGTCGACGAAAGCTCCTGGCCTCCTAGAAATCCGATAATAACAGTACATAAAAATCATGCCATATCCCGACTCTTCGAATCCCACAGAAAACTCACTCAGTTCATACCAGGGTATAAAAACAAAACACAAAAACATAACGATTCCATTTTCCGCCATGTGGATTCTATAACAAAAATGAAAAACAACGAAATTTTCTATGTCCATTCATAAAATGTAGAGAAAAACGTTTCCAATGAGAATAAATGTGTCCATTCTTAAAATTCAAAGCATCGGATTCAGATTAATTTAAAGTTGTTTTGTTCCAAATGAGCCATGAGATTTCGAAGTTAATAGAAGATGACACAATGCATAAAAAACAGATAAATCATGAGATCTAAATATAGTGAAATTGTGGTGAATGTGAGCAATCCGAATGAATCATGGTTTGAAATATCGGAAGTCAGTTTCATATCTGTTTGCCTTCGACATATCGGACGTCTGATATCGAGTGAAATATCAAAATATATCTGAATTATTTTCATTATTCTTGTTCAAAACATGTATTTCTAGTAAAACAAATTGGCAATGCTTTAGCATAACAAAATTAGATTCCTACTTCATTAAGTTGTTCCCCTAAGATTAAAAACAATATGTTATATATGTCTCTCTTCAAAACATTATGCATAAATTTGATAGTATGATAAAGTTCTAAATACATAATCTTATTTTCACTACCAGTGGACATATGGGTCAGATATCGACCATATTAGTCGATATTTCGGTTCATATTGGATGATATATGTGAAAATGATATTTACAAAATGATATGTTATGTTCATATCAATAGATTCCCCGAACCAATATATCGATCTAGATTTAAAAGTTTGGTATTAATATAAGTATTCTAATTCATTTGAATCAAAGATCTTCGTGAAAGTGGTACCAATGAATTAAAATCTTATAAATTTTGAAAACAACATAAGTCATAAGTGCATGATTGAGTGCAACGTCACGTTGGTTGATGCATATTGACATGATGTGCATGAACAATGTTTCCTCTTTCCAATTTTCACACTTTCATCTGTTTAGGATTACAAATTTTCAATAGGTTTTAAATATTTATGTATCTTTAACAACCATTTGGTAAATACCTTGTGATGCCAAATTCTTATGGGCCATTTTCTAATGTCCTAGTTTGAATCGATTTCTAACATTCGTTTAGGCCCTCTTTGATTCAAAGGAATTCGATGGAAATTCCGCGAATTTTAATCCTTAGGAAGTTTTCACGGGATTAGAATCCATTGAAATTTTTGCTAACAGTTCATTTGAACTTAATTGTGAAGGAATATTTACATCCAATCAGATCTCTTGTGTGATATCAAACACACTGTTCCAAATTCCTGTGGTTTTCTAATCCTATAGGGTTCAAAGGGCATGCCACCTCAATATTATGTCTTCCTATCCATGTGTTTTGAGAATCCTGCAAAAGAATTAAGCACCTTAACTTTCTTTAAACTCATTTTGCATAAGATGACCTTGTAGTACACCATCTGCACAAGAAGACTCGTGGGCTCATTCAGTTTGCAAGATTTTTGGAGATTCCCGTAGAATATGGAATGTTCAGATCTTTCTCCTATGCACGACATCCATTTATAGAAATGAAGGTACTAGATTTCGTAGGACAGTGTCCATATTGACCTAATTCATAAGGATCCTTAGCATTATGTGAAACCTCATAGAAAATTTCTAAGGATTAGAGCGGAGAAGACATCCCAGCTCTTTATTTTTTCCCATGTTTTTCATCTGAAATTTTTATAAACCGAATCAGCCCAAATAATTCTACAAAGTGTCTACGTAATATCTTTTAGCTTTGACTACTAATATTTGCAAAATATTTAGATTAGTACGACTGAAAATAATTCATTAGATTTACTACTACTCCTGCTACTTTATAATCTACTACCCCCGTCCTGGTTTATTGGTCCTCTTCTTATTCTATGTCTAAATTTGATCATAGATTTAACTGGAAAAATATTAATGCATGTCATAAAAAATTATAATGTTAGATTCGTATTTGAATATAGTTTCCAATTATACTATTTTCTGTGACATGCATTAACATTTTATTAATAAATCCATGGTCAAAATATGACCCAAAATACTAAGGGGACCAATAAACCGAGACGGAGGTAGTAAAAAAAAAGGTCAAAGATACATATTGTGAACTGCTTATGTCAATGTTTAACAAAGGTTATCTTGTAACCTGTTTTACGGCGAATGTTCCACACTTGTACATTTTCCCTAGGATTTTCGTTCTTGCAAGTAGAAGAGAAGAGAGGGGCGTTCTTTTGTCCCAGGAACCCACGCGCGTTCACTGTCGATGGACATCACTACTAGGATCAGAGGAGTACATCAGACCGAGAAATAAATAAATGAGACACACATGGATGGATTTTTAGAAAAAAAAATGACACAGAGCCCAATAGCTACGCCTGCTACGGCTCTCTCCATAAATTACCGTCCTTGCTAACACAGCACCCTTGTGCTTACGCCCTTGTTCCTCTCCCGTCGGCGTCTTCCCCTTTACTCCTCCGCCACCGCAGCTACTCCACCACCCCCTCCCCTCTCCCGCGCTGCGCTCGCCATGCGAGCCTCGGCGAAGGCGGCGGCCGCTTCCCCTTGGCGTTTCTAGATGGGCTCCTCCTCCCTCCTCCTCTTCCCCTCGTCCTCCTCCTCCGCCCCCAACCACTCCTCTTATTCCCATACTCATGCTGCCGCCTCCGCTTCCCACTCCGCCTTGCTCCCACCGCTCCCCTCCCCGTCCCCCTCCGACCTCTTCCTCTACCTCGACCAGCTAGACCACCAAGAGGGCGCCGCCGCCATGGTACGCAAGCGCCCGGCTCCGGACGTCGACCTGCCCCCGTCCCGGCGCCATGTCACCGGGGACCTCTCCGACGTCACCGCCGCTACGGGCGGAGCAGCGCCCCCGCAGCAGCTCCCGTCGGCGGTGGCAGGGACCGCGCAGCTGCCCGCGCTGCCGATGCAGCTGCCGGCGTTCGGCGGCCACCTGCAGGCGCCAGTGCCGGCGATGGACGTCGTCGTCGCACCGCAGATCGCGACGGAGGTTAACGTCAACAATAACAGCACGGCGTGGGTGGACGGCATCATCCGGGACATCATCGGCAGCAGCGGCGCCGCGGTCTCCGTCGCGCAGCTCATCCACAACGTCCGGGAGATCATCCACCCCTGTAACCCCGGACTCGCTTCACTCCTAGAGCTCCGCCTCCGCTCGCTCCTCGCATCCGACCTTGTCCAGCACCCGCCGCCACCTCCTCCTCCTCCCCATCATCCGCCCTCGCTCCTACCCGGTGCCGGTGGCAACACGATACTCTCCGCCCCGCCAGTGCCGGCGCTCCCTCCGCCGCCACCTCCCGACAAGCGGCGCCGCGAGGAGGAGCAGCAGAACCCGCCGCCGCAGTCGCCGAAGCCGCCCCCTTCCGCGGAGGAAACTGCCGCGGCCGCCGCAGCCGCTGCAGCGGCAGCTTCCGCCGCCTTGAAGGAGAGGAAAGAGGAGCAGCGGCGGAGGCAGCGCGACGAGGAGGGTCTCCATCTGCTGACGCTCCTTCTGCAGTGCGCCGAGTCCGTCAACTCCGACGACCTCGACGAGGCCCAGCGCGCCCTGCTGGAGATCGCGGAGCTGGCCACCCCGTTCGGCACCTCCACGCAGCGTGTCGCCGCCTACTTCGCCGAGGCCATGTCGGCCCGCCTCGTCAGCTCCTGCCTCGGCCTCTACGCGCCGCTCCCCAACGCGTCGTCCCCCGCCGCGTCCCGCCTCGTCAACTCGCGCGTCGCCGCGGCGTTCCAGGTGTTCAACGGCATCAGCCCCTTCGTCAAGTTCTCCCACTTCACGGCGAACCAGGCCATCCAGGAGGCGTTCGAGCGGGAGGACCGCGTCCACATCGTGGACCTCGACATCATGCAGGGGCTCCAGTGGCCGGGACTGTTCCACATCCTCGCCTCCCGCCCGGGCGGCCCGCCCAGGGTCAGGCTCACCGGGCTCGGCGCGTCCATGGAGGCGCTGGAGGCCACCGGGAAGCGGCTGTCGGACTTCGCCCACACGCTGGGCCTGCCGTTCGAGTTCTACCCGGTGGCGGGCAAAGCTGGGAACCTTGATCCGGAGAAGCTCGGCGTCGACACGCGGCGGCGCGAGGCTGTTGCCGTCCACTGGCTCCACCACTCGCTCTACGACGTCACCGGCAACGACTCCAACACACTCAACCTCATCCAAAGGTACCTGTTGCTTCCATTGTGAAATGAATCTTCAAACTTTTCACTTCAGAAATGTCAAGTCATCTTGGCATCAGGCATCAATCACCAATGTTAGTATGGTACTAGTCCAAGTACGCCATTGATTGATTTAACGACTAACGAGCAGGAAAAGATGGCGTTTAGAAGCTCTAAAAGTTCGTCATTATGACCAACTTTTTATGCTCTTCCATGATCTTTGGTGATCCGAGAAGAAAACATAAACTACTCTACTGCAAGTGCTCAATCTGAGTTCCATTTGATCCGAGAAGAAAGATACTGGAGCGAGCTAAAAGTTTTTATCATCATGACCAACTTTTCATCCTAGAAAGCTTTGCAACTTTCTTGTTCCAAGTGCCACAAATGTTGATTATTAAACTGAAACTACTGTCATCTAACCTAGTGGCACTACTAATCAGTTGACAAGGCTAAGCTCAAAGGCTGATCTACTCGTCCCAAGGCTAAGCATTGCATGGGGAACTAAGAAATCAACCAAAATGTCCTTTGACTTAGATGCATCATCGCCACCCTACTCTGTATTAGTGGTTGTGTTCCTAGTTCAGCAGCGTCACCTTAAATTGCTGTGGTGATCTTGAACATGTGGACCACGGATTGCAGGTTGGCGCCGAAGGTGGTGACAATGGTGGAGCAGGACCTGAGCCACTCTGGCTCCTTTCTGGCCCGCTTCGTGGAGGCCATCCACTACTACTCGGCGCTCTTCGACTCGCTGGACGCGAGCTATAGCGAGGACAGCTCGGAGCGGCACGTCGTGGAGCAGCAGCTGCTGGCGAGGGAGATCCGCAATGTGCTGGCCGTGGGTGGCCCGGCACGCACCGGGGACATCAAGTTCGGAAACTGGCGGGAGAAGCTCGCGCAGTCGGGGTTCCGCGCGGCGTCGCTGGCGGGCAGCGCCGCGGCGCAGGCTTCCCTGCTGCTCGGCATGTTCCCCTCGGATGGCTACACTCTCGTCGAGGAGAATGGCACTCTGAAGCTTGGATGGAAGGATCTTTGCTTGCTCACAGCCTCTGCTTGGCGCCCATTTCAGGCCTTAGGCCGTTAGATTTACAGAGCTAAAGCATCACTAGATTTTACTTAGTGCAACTGTCTTCTTCTTTTGCCCCTTAAGCTGCTCAGTTCGATCAATTCTAAGAGAAGGAAAAAGGATAGCATTCTGATCACTAATTGCTACTACATCTCTCCACAGTGGTAGTTACTAATGTTCAACTTAATAGCAGTAGCTTCTGTCCACTTCATGCTCAACTTGACCATTCTGGCCAATTAAGTTTACCTTTTTCATCTTGTGTTTCTTAATCCTTGTTGATATCAGATGCCCTTGTCCTTGATTAAACAAATCAAATATTGGGTGCCTTATTCAGATTGTGCATTTTCCCATTACTATGAGAATTCACATGTGCATTTTCTAGTGAATCTAATATATGCTTTGTCAATGGCATATTGAAGCCATTCACTCTGTGATTATTAGTTCATGCTTGATAGCTGTTGATTCCTTTTTCTTTTCTTGATAGAAGTTCTGTTGATTCTCAGCATCTGGTTTATTCAACATCACTTTATGTACCTGCATAGTCATGGCTATATCTAATGGAGTTCACCAATTCTTGTCTCTGTCTGGATGTATCCTCTCCTTTTAACAACATCCTTTTCACTTTTCCCTCCATGAGGTCATTAGCTTGTTGACTTGGCCTTGGCATCACAAGCATGGATCCAAGTTTGGGTATTTGTTAGTTCACCATCCCCATCATGCAATCCCACTTCATTACTTTCTGACAATTCTTGTGTGCTTCTTGGCTACTGATTGTTTTGTTAGCCAAAGCCTGGCTGTTAGACACTGTTAATTTATTGGCACATCACTTTCTCAGATCTTCTCCCCTGTTGTAATACCATGAATCCTTTAATATGATCTCTGTCTCTTTTGGTATCAATTGCCGGTAAGTTATTGGACGTTCACTTTGATATTTGACCACCACAATAAATCAATAATCTTGTTTAACCCTTAGATTGCCAAACTACTATTTGAGCTTTTTTTTTTTCTTTTTTCCTTGCACCATGCCTGTGCGTTGCTACGGAGTCATGGAAAATACAAGGAGTTAGGTCATTCACGATAAGAGCAAGTATAATAAGCTTATGTAAGCAGGCTGTAAGGATTAAAATATATTTTTTTTGTTGACGTGGAGGGAAGAGAAGAGGAGAGAGAAGATGAGCCGGCTACAGAATAAGAGCTAGCTGCAGCACGTGCTCCTAGGCACTATGTGAGAGTGTGAGGTGGATCATGTATTAATGAAATAGCACATCTTTGTATCTTACTATTATACTTGAAGACTACAAGGTTGGCTATAGATGACATGTCAATGTCATATAGCCATCAGCTAGCTGTACTATTAACCATGCTTTAAGGGGGATGTAGTAGGCGATTTTAAGTGACCTTAGTAGATTCTTTGCAAGATTTAAAGGGAAACAACATTTTGAATTTACAACATAGGAGAATGGAAGTTGATTGCACAAGGTCATGGATCAGATAGGGGTATAAGAGCAACTCCAATGGGGTGACCCAAACGGATGGCGATTTCTTCCGCTTTTTTGTCCGTTTGGATCGGCCGCCCGCCCGGCGTCCGCCCTATTTTAGATATGGGTCGGCAGCGCGTCCAACGCGCCGACTCATATGTGCTGGCGTGGCCGGCTGGCATCCCTATTTCAACAAATAGCTTAATTTTGCATTGATGAATTTGCATTTAAACATATAGTCAAATAACATAGTTTGAACCGAATAAAATAGCATAGCTTTACAAGCCGAATAAAAATAAAAATGTCTCACATAGTTTTGCAAGCCGAATAAAAGAAGATACATCTATTGGTTGCCAACATGAGCCCACATATGCTCAACCAAATTATTTTGCAGTTGCACGTGAGTTTCCCAATCATGCATTTCATGATGAAATTGGGTGAACTGTTCAAACGTTGCCGCTCCTCCATGCTCAGGCACAACATTCTCACCCTGAAACTGAAACCCTTGATCGTACAGACGTTCCTGGCGCTCGTCTTCTACGATCATATTGTGCATGATCACGCAAGCAATCATCACCTCCCACAGTTTCTGCGTGCTCCAGGTATTAGCAAGATACCGAACGATGCCCCATCGAGATTGCAAAACACCAAAGGCACGCTCGACATCCTTCCTAGCACTCTTTTGCTCTTGGGCAAATCTTTTCCTCTTCTCTCCGACAGGATTGGGGATTGCCTTGACAATAGTGGTCCACTGAGGATAGATACCGTCACCCAGGTAGTATCCTTTGTCGTAGTTGTGGTTGTTGATAGTAAAGTTCACCGGTGGGCTGTTGCCTTCGGCAAGCCTAGCAAACACCGGCGAGCGCTGAAGCACGTTGATATCATTGTGTGATCCAGTCATGCCAAAGAAAGAGTGCCAGATCTAGAGATCTTGAGACGCCACGGCCTCTAGTATGACAGTGCAAGCCCCGACATGGCCCTTATACTGCCCTTGCCAAGCAGAAGGGCGGTTCTTTCACTCCCAGTGCATGCAGTCTATGCTGCCAAGCATCCCTTGGAAGCCCTTGCTGGCATTCATCGCCAACAAACGGGCTGTATCTTCAGGAGTCGGCTCTCTCAAGTACTCAGCCCCAAACACAGCAATAACAGCCTTGCAGAACTTATACATGGACTCTAGGCATGTAGAGTCGCTCATACGGACGTACTCGTCAATGAGATCACCGTGCACTCCGTATGCAAGCATTCGGATGGCGGCAGTGCATTTTTGATAAGAGGAGAAACCAATCTTGCCAACGGCATCCTCTTTGCAGTCGAAATAGTCATCATAGACTACCACCCCCTCTCTAATACGGTTGAAAAGATGCCTACTCATACGGAAACGACGGCGGAATTTTTGATGTTTGAACAACAGGTTTGTTGTATCAAAGTAGTCCTTCCAAAGAAGGAAATGTCCGCTCTCTCGGTTGCGATTCAACGCCGGAAGGTGGCCCGGAATGGAGCCACGGAACAAAGGCCGCTGGCTGTTGAGGTGGTGATGGACCAACACGGCAGCCAATATCTCCTCCTCGTCATCGGACGGCGAATCGTCGGACTCGCAAAGGAAATTGTGAAAAAAGAACTCGTCGGCGGAGTCCATTTTATACCTTGGCAAACTGCCGAACAGCTTGCGGGCGTCGACGAAGGAGACGGCCGGCGAAGGGAGTCGCGGCGCGCACGTACCAGCTAGCTGCCCTGCCGGCGTCCGACGAGTGGGCCGACGTCCGACGAGCGTGCCGGTGAGGATCTGACCGGGGCGGCGAGGCGGCTGTGTGGTGGGGGTGCGGGGGTGGGAAGCAGTCGGCTCCTCGGCGGCAAGACGGCGGTGGCGGGCAACGTGGGAGTTGGCGGCGTTGCTGGGCGGATGTGGAGGCGCCGGCAGCTGGCAGAGTCGCCGGCAAAAATGGGCGGCGGCATCGGCGACGAAGGAGGCGGGCGAGGGTTGGTGTTGGATGGGGGGAGGCCAATGTGCCACCGACCAGCGGGCCCGGGGAAGGAGAAGGCGAGCACGCGCGCGTCCGTCTCGTGTCCGCGCCGACGCAAATCCGGCTTAAAAATGGGCCGGGAATGGGTCGCCCGCGGACTAAAAGCGGACGCGCGTCCGTTTAGGTCGGCGCGTTGGGCCGCCTTTTGTGTCCGCGCCGATCCAAACGGACGCTAGCGGACGAAATGGGTCGCCCCATTGGAGTTGCTCTAAGGTTTCATAAATTTAAAATAAATCAAGGTCTTGAGTTGGAGTCATATTTTTCCATATTTTGTTCTACAAAAGTGTTGGTCTTATTTCTTTATTTGTTTTAGGTTTCACATGTGAGTAACTATTGTTCTTTATATGTCTCTTTGAAGGTTGTGGGGAGGACTGTATTTGCTTATCGTGAGGGTTGTTGGGCCCACATATGAACTCATAATCAACTCCAATCATTATAAGTCGGAATTTTTGTTGTTGTTGTCAACCGCTTATTCACTGTCATAAACAAGACAAGGATCAATGTGGATGCACCTAGACTCAGGTTTTATTTTTGATATTTTCATACCATATATTTGATATAGGAGATATTAGCATGTTTTTACCGATTTGGTCAAATTTCAAGAGGTTTGACTTAGTTCAAATAATTGATAACATAGAGTACAATATTCATGAAATATGCATAATCTTTGCAACATAATCTAATGTTTGGTAACAAGAGCGTCCATAGCTGCAGTGGTGATGTGGTATGTCTATGCCCAGAGCAAATTCAATATCTCACAGTTGTCTCTGCTTTGATAAAGTTCTGTTGGCTTCTCCTACTCCATTCGATTAATTTTAGAAGTTGAGTAATGGAAAGAACTTTTTTCTATAAAGGGCATTGTCGGTGTACTAGAATAGGGGTACCCTAGCACCCCGAACTTGTGCACGGGCAGTCGCAGCATCTCGCGGCAAGACTTGTCGGGTGATAGCCAAAGGCCTCCTCAGATCCTCTGAAGCCATTCAAGAACAAAGTATACAAGCTAAAGAGACAAGGCCCCGGCAAGAGGAGCTTGCCGAGAAGGTTACTCAAGACACACCCAGGGACTTGCCGCGGCAAGCCACGTGTCCCGGCAAGATCCTGGGAGCGGCAAGTTCTCGGGCGCGGCAAGCCCTTGAACACTGCAAATCTTCGGGAGCGACAAGCTCTCAAGCGCGGCAAGTTGCACGCCGCGGCGAGGGGCAGCACTGTTTCCATTGTACCATCGCTCCAGTGCCTTTGCCAGCGTAGCGCTCTGGGCTCTTCCAGGCATGCGTGGCAGGGGACTGTGTAGACGGCGGTACACTGTGGGGGGGGGGGGGGGGGGGGGGGGGGGGGGGGGGGGGGGGGGGGGGGGGGGGGGGGGGGGGGGGGGGGGGGGGGGGGGGGGGGGGGGGGGGGGGGGGGGGGGGGGGGGGGGGGGGGGGGGGGGGGGGGGGGAGCTCTCTGGCCCAGTCTCGCTAGCAGCAGCTGTGTACTGTAGCATACTCAGCGCTCCTGAGCTAGGGTTCGAACATTCATAATACACTAAAAAGGCAGGAGTAGGGTTTTACGCATTCGTGCGGCCCGAATCTGGGTAAATCGCTCGCGTGTGCTCGCTCGATCTGCTCTTTGTGCGATCCTCTCCCCCTGCCGAACGAAAAGGGGCCGGCCCGCTGGTCCCATAGGTGTTCGAGGATTCGTTCCCCGACAGGCATATTTTATTTTCTTTATTAACTTGCAATGAACCATCGAGAAAATACAAACACAATGAGTGTGCATCCGGCCTCCGTACGATTAGGATGCATACAGTCAACACCAAAATACACAACAACGGTCATGTCGGCAAAGAGCATAGTAATACAAAATCAAAGTTATGCCTAGGCAAAGCAAAAAAAAGGGAAAAGAACAACACTGATCACCGTGAAGTGCACATAATCCGAACATTGTCCACACAAAGTGAAATCATGCACACACCAAACAAGCAGCCAGTCACCACAAGTCATCTGTGGATCCAAGAACACTCATCGGGGCACGTGTGATGCAAATCGCAGGATGGGAGAAGAGAAGGCAGGACAACCAAAATCCCACATTGGAGACGCTGTTGCGATCCCAGGCCTTTGACGCAAGTGTATTTTAGTAGTAAATCTGAGCATGGCCATCCGTCCACAGACAATACACCACGAGTTGTCACTGCCTCGCCATCAGTACCATCAAGCAACCATGACCTAGCCATCCGCAACTCTAGCCAGCAACGCCGCCACTGTCGCCACGCGCCATCTCAGGAACGCGACACCGCAACAAAGGATCGCCGCTACGCACTGTCTCCATGCCTCATCTAATAAAATCATGGTACCAAATAGGCATGGAAGCAACAATCACGGAGCAAACCTCCCACGAACCATGGGTCCCTCCAGCCAGAACCCTCTACAAAATGATGCCTCCAGAGGATACACGGCACAAGTGATGTCATTGTCTGGTCCGAGGTAACCCAGACCTAGGGTTTCCCCAGGAGCCATAGGAGTGGAGGGGAGAGAACCACCTCTTTGATGCCTTCACGAACATAAAGACACACGCATGCACCGTCCTCGTCGGCTTTCACCGTCGGTCACGCCACCCAAACCCCCAACCGACTAGCGCTCGCCATAACCACTATCATGCCCCCTCGGGGGGGGGGGGGGGGGGGGGGGGGGGCCCCCGCGCCGTGGAGATGACTCACACCGTCAACCTCACTGTTGCCAACGTCTGCCACGCGAGGGATGGCTTTGCCCGCCGTCATTTTTTGATGGCGGTGTGGGGAGATGTGCGAGAACTTGGGCATTGTGGCTGCGGTATCTAGATCCGCTAGAGCCGCCTCGAGAATAGTAGGATAAATGTGTTGCTGAATCATAGTGAGAACAAAAGGTAAGCATTAAAAAAGGCATATGAATGTTGTATAAGAAAAATGCAGAATCTCGATGTAAAGTACTATTATGAATGATAAGTACTTGAAATTTTAAGGGTTTGTGTCATTTTTGTGAAGTTAGAGCTCATGGTTTGTTTTCTCGAGAAGAAAACACAGTTGTTGCAAAATTCCATGACAAAGAAAGAAAGAATTCTTCAAAGTTCCTTTGCTCCAATAGGTGTCCTTGTTCAACAATGGGAACACAGGATTTTTCGTTGGAAGTACGAACAAAAAAAAACACTTGGAGAGCCCCTGTGTCGTCCTCCCCGGGCAACACAGGTGACACCTACAATCGCCGCCGCCAGATCCACCCGTAGTTGCCCTTCCTGCTGTTGCCGATCAACCCGCGTCGCGCAACGCCCCATGTGGTTGCAGGGCGGTCCTCCCTCTCTTCTTCCTTCCCTCACCCGTCCAGGTGCTAACTTTAACAGCCGTCGCTGCGTTCCTAGCCGCCCAAGACGGCGTGGTCGCGGTGGCACGAATGCGAGGCGACAATAGGCGTGCTCGGGGCAGGCACAATACTCCGATTGGGAGGCACAATGCCGATCTAGCGGCTGTGCGATCTTGATCTACGATCGCTGCACTTCACGCGAGCACCCATGGGGGGGGGGGGGGGGGGGGGGGGGGGGGGGGGGGGGGGGGGGGGGGGGGGGGGGGGGGGGGGGGGGGGGGGGGGGGGGGGGGGGGGGGGGGGGGGGGGGGGGGGGGGGGGGGGGGGGGGGGGGGGGGGGGGGGGGGGGGGGGGGGGGGGGGGGGGGGGGGGGGGGGGGGGGGGGGGGGGGGGGGGGGGGGGGGGGGGGGGGGGGGGGGGGGGGGGGGGGGGGGGGGGGGGGGGGGGGGGGGGGGGGGGGGGGGGGGGGGGGGGGGGGGGGGGGGGGGGGGGGGGGGGGGGGGGGGGGGGGGGGGGGGGGGGGGGGGGGGGGGGGGGGGGGGGGGGGGGGGGGGGGGGGGGGGGGGGGGGGGGGGGGGGGGGGGGTGGCATCCTCGCTATGGATTGCATCCATCGAAAGGTCTTCGTGAGGGTTCCTCTCTACAGATCCGGTGGTTGATTTCGGCTGTGAGATGCAAACTATAGAAGATGGCTCGATGCAGAGTGATGATTGTGTAGCAGCGGCCGTTTCATCGCATGTAGCTCCTTGGATCACAAAAAGTGGATGCGATAACACATGAGTGATTTTGATGGTGGTGCTACTCAAGCACCCGGTCTTGAGCTTATGGGGTGAAGGCCTACGTTTGACCCGAGTTGGTTAACATGATAGTGACGATGTGTTTACATCGTTATCTAATTGAAGGCATTGCTCGGATATGCCCAGATTAGTTCTTCAAGGTGAAAACCTAGATTCTGGCCTTGGATGGTTGGATTCGGTGACGATGGTGTTTGAGCGTCGCTCCCTTTCTAAAGGCGTTGCTGCTGAAGAACCTCGTCTTTCCAGTGGTGTCATGATCTTTTTTTCTCTCACCTGTGCATAGCTTTGGTCTAATTTGACTGTAGTTTATGACGTGGGCAACAGAAACGGTGACAGGCCGCAATTATTTATTGCGTTTACTAGGTTCAAACCTTGAACCTCTTCGTTGCAAATTGATGTATCTAACCAGTTCATCCATGGCTCCAAACTGTTGAAAAAGACTAGACAATCCACTTATACACTTCAACACCTTCTATCATGTGTGACGCGGGAAGTAATAGAAATAGACTTAAATGTATGGCTCAAGAGGCCTATACGTGAATACAGACGTGGACATCAGCAAATTTTTAATAAATTACGAAAGTCAAGACTTGAACTCAAAATTTTAGACCCTGGTACCATATTAAATTTCAAGCCAGCCAATCCAAACAAAAGTCTGAAATATAAGAGAGAGTCGGACATTATACTTCAAAAAAAACCCAAATGCGAAACCAGTAAAAAAGAACAATTTGCAGTTAACAAGCCCTGCAAGATTGTTTCCCTCTTTGCGTCGTAGCCGCGTTTCCTAATTTAGAGGGTTACCTGCCAATCTTTTCATATCAACGGTTATCTGCCCCCGATCTCGATGTAGCAAGAAACATCACCTTCAATCAAACATTGAAAAGCATGACCCCACTCATCCATGTCGTCTGCAGCGCCTATATCTTGAGGGAGGGGAAAATCTCTACTTTCTCTCCCTGCGGCTGCGGAGCCGACGAGAGGAAGAGGAGGAGCTGGCAGAGTAGTCGAGTAGAGAGAGAAAGCTACTACTCCAGCAGCTAGCTTTATGGCGTCTGACCCCCTGCCTGTTCGCCATCAATATCTCACCTTCCCCCCTCTCTCTCCTAATAACTCACTCATCTTCTCTTCTGCTGTCTGTCCCAGCGAAGGGCCCAGCCCATTTACCCGAAGGAGTGGTGGTCCTTCTCCATCCTCCTCCTGTCTCTTGTGGTCAGCCATGGCAAAGGCGCCTGCCTTTGCTGGGTTTGCCATTGGCATTTCGGGGGTGGCGACGACGATGGTTGTTGGTCGTGCTAAATGAAGCTGGTCTGATGAGTTGCTCGCCACCCTCCTCTCTCCTTCTCCATGCTTTCCTTTCAGGTTCTTGCTACAGAGGGAAAGAAAGAACGAAACAGTCCAGGGTTGATCTGAAAGGGATCACGCTGATCTGCTACAGGATGCTGATTGATGCCACTAGTATGTACATCAAGATAGAACAATCAAACTGTTGCGTGTTGATTGAGTGGGCCAAGGTGCTGCTCGTTCGGTCATCCTTGTGTGATTGTGTACCATGACCGCGCGTGTGTGTGCGTGTGATCGCAACATTCTTCGGGGCAAAATCAGATCGGGGCTTGTGTTGTGTGAGCAGTGACCATGGCAGCAAGGAAGCAAACGTGCCTACCCGTACAGGCTTGAAGCGTCGTCTCAGATCGTGGGCCCGTTGGTAGGAGGAGGAGGAGCAGCTAGTAGAGTGTCATGTCATTTCAAACGGGAAACTGGGAAAGGAGCCTCTCTGTCCTGCCTCGTTGCTGGAAAGGGCAAAGTCACAGGAGTTGGTGAAGCATTCATTCCGGCAGTAACAACTTCATCCGCCTAGCCATAAATTTGGTCGTCGGAGGGAGAGAGAGAGAGAGAATCGCATTATTTAGCGGAAATTGCTAAATGAGCTAGAGCACCATCGAGCCCTTAATTTGAAAATAAAAATCAAAAGTACAATCCTTTAGGTTTTATTTTTAAAAAAAGAAATTCACACATACATATAGGTGTATACTACTTCTCTGCAAAGTTTCATGGCGATTTTTTTTTGTGAGCTACACAAAAATGACAAAATCACATATTTCTAGCACATGTATTATTCACTATAAAAGTACAAGATTTTTGGACAGATTACATCAAAATGTATTTCGTGATTAAATTTCACACACATCTAATATACATCCATATGTACGTGTTTATTTACCTTCAGATATTTTTGAAACCCAGAACGTTGATTTTTATTTTTTGAAATAATCAGACTCCATGAAGCTCAAGATCAAAAAATCCACTCTCATTATATAGAGCAATTATAGCTAACCTCGCTATACTGGTGATTATACATGATGACAATAACATATAGCCCTCCTGGTACATTAAGGTTGGTTATAAAAACGACTATTGGGCTGAGAATCAACCAATGGTTGGATGCTATGACGGTAGTGGTACTTCTAGCCCACCAAAGATTAAATCTTGGGTTTGACACTTTAGTATTTCACTAATACAGATTATTCTTTCAGCAGGAGGCGACGTTTTCATCGATAGCAAGTTATACATAATGACTTCATCAATCTTCAATATCAGCAACTTCAACCCGATCTTCGGTAGACATTGCGCGAGTGCATGTATGGTGGTGGTGTGAGTGTATATGCGTGCCCGCATTGTTCGTTCTTTCTCCAAAGAAAAACATTGGCTAATATATTAGGGCATGTCTACTACCGAAACGGGTAGTCATTTCTATCTACCCATTCTCTCTCCTCTTAAATCACCATCCACTTATTTTATAGTTTTATTTTCTGGAGGACTCATACGTTATATACTCTTTCTTTATGTATTTCTCTACTTTTGGTCTTGGTCTTTGTGTCTGAGTTGTTTCTGACAGACGAAACGGGTGCTTCGCTTATCTCTACCACATAGGGCTTTTTTAAACATCCAGCAAATTCCTGGCTTCAATTAGATTTAGCATAAAGCAGCGGAAGAACAACGCATGGGGAATCCAAAGATCAAAGGAAAAACAAACAGCAACCCTATTAGTTGCAGAACAACACTACACTTACACGGCTGATCGCCATCCACCCACAACAGGACAACACAACTCCGACTCAGGCGAAGAACTACAGAGAACTAGGCAAGGTTGGCGTCATGGAAGTTCGCCGAACGGACCACCTGTCGCCCATCATCGTACGTCCCCGCACCGCATGTTCGATTTCACAGCAACAAGCAGCTGAGGTAATCTCACGAATACGCTAGAGAAGAGTCGACTACCACGACCAATGACATGCCTCCAACAATGCTCACCGCCGTCATCGTTGCCACAGAAACCTAACCGCCCTCATCCCATACGGACACGACCAAGCAGCACGAACGACATCCTCCACCTATCACTGGTCCCTCTAGCCGGTAAGAATCTCCTGGAATTATGCCCCAGGAGGTGCAACGCACGTCGCCATCATCGCCCTTCCCAGGGGATCAAGGGTTTCCCCGAGCTTTCTTGCTTAGTGGAGCGAGCAGAAACACCTCAACAACGTCTTCCAGAAGGAAGCGGCGGCTGCATGCGTAGTCGTCGCCTGCCCCGGCCCCAAGACTGGTAACAAGGTCTTCACCCGGTGCTGCACCGCCAACCACAAACCCGGGCCAGACCACCACTTCAGTCCCACGCCTAGTGGCCACCGGCCCCACACGCCTAACATTTTCCGTAACCACCTTCAAATCTGGACGCCGGGGCCCAGTTCTCCATCGTTGCCACCAGTTCGTGTCGGATAACCGCCAGCCCCATGCTCGTGAATGTCATCGCAGCCACCCTCAGAACAGGACACCGGTGCCCGACCTGCCACACGCCGCCACCTGAAGCCCATGGCCGTCGGCACATAGAGCCGCCTACATCCCGCGTGTTGCCGAAGAACTCGCTCCTGCCTGGCCCTTATCCTCTACCGCAGCACAGATTGCGATCCCACTCGACGGAGGCCCTCCTCAGATCCCGCGGAGCTCGCCTTCGTGTGCCCGCGCCCTATGCGACCGCAGCGTGCTCCAGCCGACAGCTCGACGCATCATCGCCAGCCCTGCCTCGCCGCCCATGCTGCTCACCAGCACAGCCCTGGGACCGAGGAGCCCCTCATTGCTACGCCAGATTGATGACCCACAAGTATATGGGATCTATCATAGTCCTTTCGATAAGTAAGAGTGTCGAACCCAACGAGGAGCAGAAGAAAATGACAAGCGGTTTTCAGCAAGGTATTCTCTGCAAGCACTGGAATTATCGGTAACACATAGTTGTGTGATAAGATAATTCATAACGGGTAACAAGTAACAAAGTAACTAAGGTGCAGCAAGGTGGCCCAATCCTTTTTGTAGCAAAGGACAAGCCTGGACAAACTCTTATATAAAGCAAAGCACTTCCGAGGACACATAGGAATTGTTGTCAATCTAGTTTTCATCATGCTCATATGATTCACGTTCGTTACTTTGATAATTTGATATCCCCCCCCCCCCCCCCCCCCCCCCCCCCCCCCCCCCCCCCCCCCCCCCCCCCCCCCCCCCCCCCCCCCCCCCCCCCCCCCCCCCCCCCCCCCCCCCCCCCCCCCCCCCCCCCCCCCCCC
Organism: Thinopyrum obtusiflorum; assembly: GCA_036873465.1. Taxonomy (NCBI): domain Eukaryota; kingdom Viridiplantae; phylum Streptophyta; class Magnoliopsida; order Poales; family Poaceae; genus Thinopyrum; species Thinopyrum obtusiflorum. The sequence goes on along the minus strand of JAAAWM010011406.1, from coordinate 32,455 downwards.
CCCCCCCCCCCCCCCCCCCCCCCCCCCCCCCCCCCCCCCCCCCCCCCCCCCCCCCCCCCCCCCCCCCCCCCCCCCCCCCCCCCCCCCCCCCCCCCCCCCCCCCCCCCCCCCCCCCCCCCCCCCCCCCCCCCCCCCCCCCCCCCCCCCCCCCCCCCCCCCCCCCCCCCCCCCCCCCCCCCCCCCCCCCCCCCCCCCCCCCCCCCCCCCCCCCCCCCCCCCCCCCCCCCCCCCCCCCCCCCCCCCCCCCCCCCCCCCCCCCCCCCCCCCCCCCCCCCCCCCCCCCCCCCCCCCCCCCCAAGAAGAATTAAGATAAATCTAACCATAGCATGAAACATGTGGATCCAAATCAGCCCCTTACGAAGCAACGCATAAACTAGGGTCTAAACTTCTGTCACTCTAGCAACCCATCATCTACTTATTACTTCCCAATGCCTTCCCCTAGGCCCAAATCATGGTGAAGTGTCATGTAGTCGATGTTCACATAACACCACTAGAGGAAAGAGAACATACATCTCATCAAAATATCGAACGAATACCAAATTCACATGATTACTTATAACAAGACTTCTCCCATGTCCTCAGGAACAAACGTAACTACTCACAAAGCATATTCATGTTCATAATCAGAGGGGTATTGAATATCATTAAGGATCTGAACATATGATCTTCCACCGAATAAACCAACTAGCATCAACTACAAGGAGTAATCAACACTACTAGCAACCCACAGGTACCAATCTGAGGTTTTGAGACAAAGATCGGATACAAAAGATGAACTAGGGTTTGAGAGGAGATGGTGCAGGTGAAGTTGTTGATGGAGATTGATCCTCTCTCGATGAGAGGATCGTTGGTGATGACGATGGCTTTGATTTCCCCCTCCGGGAGGGAAGTTTCCCGGCAGAACAGCTCCGCCGGAGCCCTAGATTGCTTCTGCCCAGGTTTCGCCTCGAGACGGCGGTGCTTCGTCCCGAAAGCTTCCCTCTAATTTTTTCCAGGTCAAAACCCTCCATATAGCAGAAGATGGGCACCGGAGGCCTGCCAGGTGGCCCACAAGCCACACGGGCATGCCCAGGGGGGTAGGGCCCGCCCACCAGGCTTGTGGCCTCCTGGTGGGTCCCCTCTGGTATTTTTTTGCCCAATATTTTTTATATATTCTAATATAATTCTCTGGAAATTTTTAGGACTTTTGGAGTTGTGCAGAATAGGTCTCTCAGATTTGCTTCTTTCCGGTCCAGAATTCCAGCTGTCGGCATTCTCCTTCTTTATGTAAACCTTGTAAAATAAGAGAGAAAAGGCATAAGCATTGTACCATAATGTGTAATAACAACCCATAATGCAATAAATATCAATATAAAAGCATGATGCAAAACGGATGTATCAGCTCCCCCAAGCTTAGACCTCGCTTGTCCTCAAGCGGAAGCCGAAATCGAGAAATATGTCCGCATGTTTAGAGATAGAGGTGTCGATAAAATAAAATACAGACACGAGGGCATCATGATCATCTTTAGAACAACAACATATATTGTCATATAATTTCTTATGCCAAAGTAATAATTTGTTCACAAGGTAAAGTATGAATCAGAAACTTCATTGAAAACTAAAAAACTATGATCTCAGTCATTGAAGCAATTGCAATTTATTATAACATAGAAAAGAGTCAATACAAGAGCTTTTCAGCAAGTCCACATACTCAACTATCATTTAGTCTTTCACAATTGCTAACACTCATGCGATACTTATGAGTTCAAAGCCTCAGTCGGATACAGAGAAATATAGGGGCTTATAGTTTCGTGTCCCAACCTTTTACCTCAAGGGTAATGTCAACAATAATGTTTTATGATAACCTACATCAGAGTGGATATATATTTCTGGATCTTTCTCCAACACATAGTGCTTGCCAAAAAGAAAAGGTGTAAAAAGGAAAGGTGAAGATCACCATGACTCTTGTATAAGGGTAGAAGATAAAAGTAAAAGATAGGCCCTTCACAGAGGGAAGCAGAGGTTGTCATGCGCTTTTATGGTTGGATGCACAAAATCTTAATGCAAAAGAACATCACTTTATATTGCCGCTTGTGATAAAGAACTTTATTATGCAGTCTGCCACTTTTATTTCTTCCATATCACAAGTTCGTATAAAGCTTATTTTCTCCACACTAAAAGATCATACATATTTAGAGAGCAATTTTTATTGCTTGCACCGATGACAACTTATTTGAAGGATCTTACTCAATCCATAGGTAGGTATGGTGGACTCTCATGGAAAAACTAGTTTAAGGGATGTTTGGAAGCACAAGTAGTATATCTACTTGGTGCAAAAGATTCGGCTAGCATAAGGGAGAAAGCAAGCTCAACATGTTGGAGGATCCATGATAATATATCTTCTATTCGGATATAAGAAAACATAACCCATTATGTTGTCTTCCTTGTCCAACATCAACTTTTTAGCATGTAATATTTTAATGAGTGCTCACAATCACAAAAGATGTCCAAGATAGTATATTTATATGTGAAACCTTTCTTTCTTTATTACTTCCTACTAATTGCAACAATGACCAAAACTAAGTTTGTCAACTCTCAACAACTTTTATTCATCATACTCTTTATATGTGAAGTCATTACTCTCCATAAGATCATTATATGATCTTTTATTTATTTTATTCTATCTCTTTTCTTTATTTTTTCTCAAGATCATAGCAAGAAAGACAAATCCCTCAACTCAAAACTACTTTTTATTATATAACTCACGAACTCAATTACATAGATAGATCTCAAAACAAAACTCAAAGCTAGATCATACTAAAAACTTTATTCTACTAGATCAAGATATAACCAAAAGGATCGAACTAAGAAAAACGATAAAGGTAAAGGTGTGATGGTGATACAATACCGGGGCACCCGCCCAAGCTTGGCAGTTGCCAAGGGGAGTGCCCATACCCATGTCTTTAGATCTCTTTCTTCGGAGGTGGTGATGATGGAGTTGTTGCATTCTTCTTTTCCAGCTTGCGTCTGAGGCTAAAATTGTCCTCCCTCGGATCCTCATTCTCGAGCTCGAGTTTCATTATCTTTTTGCATAATGCTGCCTTGCTGTCCTGCAAAAAACATGGTTGAATAGATTGGACCTTAGAAAGGCTTGACTTCTTGAATTCCACATGCATATCGCCCGGCTGAGGTAGTGGATCTTCATCTTCATCAGAAATATCTTCCCTTGTTCTTTCCATGTCGGAGTCCTCCTCCTCCTCCGTAGTCCAACCGTAATGCTCCACCTCCCCATAGATCTTTGGTTAATGATGAAATCAGCAACATAGCTTTCTCCCTCTGAATCTTGAGATGACATATTTTCAGATCTGCTAGGAAAACAGCACGAAACAAGAACAGAGGATTTTGTCATGGTACGGTGGTCAAAATCTTCGAGAGATTATATAATGAATTTTTATCAACCAAAAGAAGTATTGTGCAAGAAAACGGAGTCCGGAGGGCACACGAGGTGGCCACAAGACACAGGGGCGCGCCCAGGGGGTAGGGCGCCCCCCAGGCTTGTCGCGCCCTCGTGCACTTTTCGGACTACTTTTTATTTTTCTAATTTTTTTAAATATTCCAAAACAGATAAAAATTGCCATTAGAACAGTTTTGGGAGTCAGTTTACTTACCGTACCACATACCTATTCCTTTTCAGAGTCTGAAACGTTTTGGAAAGTCTCCCTTATGTACTCCTCCGGTGTTATGATATTAATAATATTGGTTTCAACATTTGGGAGTAGCTGAAATATAATGTTTGATTCTTTGACCGTTTACCACCTTCGGGTTAGTGCCTTCGGCGTTGTTGATTTTGATGGCACCAGAGCGATAAACCTCTTCGATAATGTAAGGACCTTCCCATTTAGAGAGAAGATTTCCTGCAAAAAATCTTAAGCGAGAGCTGTATAGCAAGACATGGTCACCTACATTAAATTCATGCTTTTGTATTCTTTTGTCATGCCATCTCTTAACCTTTTCTTTAAACAACTTGGCATTTTCATAGGCTTGGGTTCTCCATTCATCAAGTGAGCTTATGTCTAACAACCTCTTTTCACTGGCAAGTTTGAAATCATAGTTAAGCTCTTTGATTGCCCAATAAGCTTTATGTTCTAGTTCAAGAGGTAAGTGACATGCTTTTCCATAAACCATTTTATATGGAGAAATACCCATAGGGTTTTTATGTTCTATAAGCCCATAATGCATCATCAAGTTTCTTAGACCAATTCTTCCTAGATCTATTGACAGTCTTTTGCAAGATCAATTTAATCTCTCTATTGCTCAATTCTACTTGACCACTAGATTGAGGATGATAAGGTGATGCAATTCTATGGTCAAGTTCATATTTAGCAAGCATTTTATGGAAAGCACCAAGAATAAAATGTGAACCACCATCAGTCATCAAATATCTAGGGACTCCAAACCTCGGAAAAATAACTTCTTTAAGCATCTTAATAGAAGTGTTATGATCAACATTACTAGTTGGAATAGCTTCTACCCACTTACTAACGTAATCAGCAACAACTAAAATATGTGTATACCTATTAGAGGAAGGAAAAGGTCCCATATAATCAAAGCCCCAAACATCAAATGGTTCAATAACAAGTGAATAATTCATAGGCATTCCCTGACGTCTACTAATATTGCCAATTCTCTGGCATTCATCACAAGACAAGACATACTTACGAGCATCCTTGAAGAGAGTAGGCCAATAAAAACCAGATTGTAATACCTTGTGTGCAGTTCTATCTCTAGCATGGTGTCCTCCGTAGGCCTCGGAGTGACACTTGTGTAGGATATGTTCCTGTTCATGCTCAGGTACACAACGTCTAATAACACCATCTACTCCTTGTTTATAAAGGTGTGGGTCATCCCAAAAGTAATGTCTTAAAAATCATAGAAAACCTTTTTCTTTTGCTGGTATGTGAAACTCGGTGGTATAAATTTTGCAACAATGTAATTAGCATAATCAACATACCATGGAGCATTACGCGAAGCATTTATGACAGCTAATTGTTCATCAGAAAAACTATCATCCATAGGTAGTGGGTCATGAAGAACATTTTCTAACCTATACAAGTTGTCTGCAACGGGGTTCTCAGCTCCCTTTCTATCAATAATATGCAAGTCAAATTCTTGCAGCAAGAGAACCCATCTAATAAGTGTAGGTTTAGCATCTTTATTTTCCATAAGATATTTAATAGCAGCATGATCAGTGTGTTGGAATCAACAATATAAGATCTGAACTTGTCACAAGCAAATACAACTGCTAAAAATTCCTTTTCAGTAGTACCATAATTTCTCTGGGCACTGTCTAGAGTTTTACTAGTATAATAAATAACATTCAATTTCTTATTAACTCTTTGCCCTAGAACAGCACCAACAGCATAATCACTAGCATCACACATGATTTCAAAGGGTAGGTTCCAATCAGGTGGTTGAACAATAGGTGTAGAAATCAAGGCTTTCTAAAGTATTTCAAATGCTTCTACACAATCATCATCAAAAACAAAAGGAACATCTTTTTGCAAGAGATTAGTGAGAGGCCTAGAAATTTTAGAGAAGTCTTTAATAAACTCCTATAGAAACCAGCATGACCAAGGAAACTTCTTATACCTTTGGTATCTTTAGGACACGACATCTTTTCAATAGCATCTACTTTAGCTTTATCAACTTCAATACATCTTTCAGAAATTTTATGCCCCAAGACAATACCTTCATTAACCATAAAGTGGCACTTCTCCCAATTCAAAACAAGATTAGTTTCTTCACATCTCTGCAAAACTCGATCAAGGTTGCTTAAGAAATCATCAAAAGAAGTTCCGTAAACGGAGAAATCATCCGTGAAAAACTCAAGAATCTTTTCACAAAATTCAGAGAATATAGCAGTCATACATCTTTGAAAGGTAGAAGGTGCATTGCATAAACCAAAAGGCATACGTCTATAAGCAAAAGTACCGAAAGGGCAAGTAAAAGTAGTTTTTTCTTGATCCTCTTTTGACACAGGTATTTGAGAGAAACCAGAATAGCCATCTAGAAAGCAAAAGTGTGTATGTTTGGATAGTCTTTCTAGCATTTGATCAATAAAAGGTAGAGGGTAATGATCTTTCCTAGTAGCTTTATTTAATTTGCGTAAATCAATTACCATTCTATAACCTGTAACAATTCTTTGTGGAATCAATTCATTCTTATCATTAGGAACAACAGTAATACCTCCCTTCTTAGGGACACAATGAACGGGACTTACCCATCTACTATCAGCAATAGGATAAATTATACCTGCCTCCAGAAGCTTTAGTATTTCATTTCTTACCACTTCTTTCATCTTAGGATTCAACCGTCGTTGATGATCAACAACTGGTTTGGCATCAGGCTCCATATTAATTTTGTGCTGACATAGAGTGGGACTAATGCCCTTAAGATCATCAAGAGTATATCCAGTAGCGGCACGGTGCTTCTTCAGAGTTTTCAATAATTTCTTTTCTTCATGCTCTGAAAGGTTAGCACTAATAATAACAGGATATATCTTCTTCTCGTCAAGATAAGCATATTTCAAAGTATCAGGTAATTGCTTAAGCTCAAACACGGGATCACCCTTGGGTGGAGGAGGATCCCCAAGGATTTCAACAGGCAAGTTGTGTTTCAAAACAGGCATTTGGTTGAAGAATATTTCATCTAATTCCTTCCTTTCGTTCATAATTATATCATTCTCATGGTCTAGCAAATATTGTTCTAAAGGATCAATAGGAGGCACGGCAATAGAAGCAAGACCAATAATTTCATCCTTACTAGGCAATTCTTTATCATGGGGTTGTCTACGAAATTTAGAGAAATTAAACTCATGAGAAACATCCCCAAAACTTACACTAACAGTTTCTTTCTCACAATCTATCTTAGCATTGATAGTGTTCAAGAAAGGTCTACCAAATATAATGGGAGAAAAATCATCTTGTGGGGAACCAAGAACAAGAAAATTAGTAGGGTATTTTATTTTCCCACACAAGACTTCAACATATCTAACAATCCCAATTGGTGATATAGTATCTCTATTGGCAAGCTTAATAGTAACACCAATATCTTCCATCTCAGTAGGTGCAATATCATTCATAATTTCTTGATATAAAGTTAAATGAATTGCACTCACACTAGCACCCACATCACATAATCCATGATAACAATGATCTCCTATTTTAACAGAAACAACAGACATGCCAACAATAGGTCTATGTTTATCTTTATCATCAGGTCTAGCAATTCTAGAAGCTTCATCACAGAAATAAATAACATGCCCATCAATATTATCAACCAAGAGATCTTTAACCATAGCAATACTAGGTTCAAGTTTAATTTGTTCAGGGGGTGTAGGTGTTCTAGTATAACTCTTACGAACCACAACTGAAGCTTTAGCATGATCCTTTATCCTAACAGGAAAAGGTGGTTTCTCAATATAAGCAGCAGGAATAACAGGATCAACATTATAAGTAATAGTTTCTTCTTCAACTTTAATAGGTTCTACTACTTTTACTTCAATGGGAGGATGATATTTAAACCACTTCTCCTTAGGGAGATCAACATGAGTAGCAAATGATTCACAGAAAGAAGCTACTATCTCAGAGTCAAGTCCATATTTAGTGCTAAATTCACGAAAAGCATCGGTATCCATGAAAGATTTAACACAATCAAACTTAAGGTTTATACCTGACTCATTACCTTCGTCGAGTTCCCAATATTTAGAGTTGCGTTTAATTCTTTCCAATAAATCACATTTGAATTCAATAGTCTTCTTCATAAAAGAACCAGTACAAGAAGTATCGAGCATGGATTGATCATTATGAGAAAGCCGAGAATAAAAATTCAGAATAATAATTTCTCTTGAGAGCTCATGATTGGGGCATCAATATAACATTGACTTAAGCCTCCCCCAAGCTTGAGCGATACTTACTCCTTCACGGGGCCAAAAATGATATATATAATTCTGACCGCGATGAACCAGATGCATAGGATAAAACTTCTGATGAAATTCCAATTTCAATCGGTTGTAGTTCCAAAATCCAATATCATCACATAGCCTATACCATGTCAATGCCTTTCCCTTCAAAGATAAATGGTAGACCTTCTTCTTGACATCATCCTCGGGTAAAGCTGCAAGCTTAAATAATCCACAAACTTCATCCACATAGATTAGATGCATATCAGGATGTAGTGTTCCATCTCATGCCTAAGGATTAGCTAGCAGTTTCTCTATCATACCTGAAATTTTTTCATAATAAATATTTTCAGTAGGTTGAGGAGAAACTTCTTGCTCTACCAGTCGAGGTGAAGATACCCTGAATAAGCCCCTGAAAGGATTATTTTCCATAGTGACAAGTGACAGTAAATTTCAGCACGTAATATAAATGTTTCCTTACCAAATTCCACTCACCAAAGGCGCTTCACTCCCCGGCAACGGTGCCAGAAAAGAGTCTTGATGACCCAAAATTATAGGGGATCTATCGTAGTTATTTCGATAAGTAAGAGTGTCGAACCCAACGAGGAGCAGAAGGAAATGACAAGCGGTTTTCAGCAAGGTATTCTCTTCAAGCACTGAAATTATCGGTAACAGATAGTTGTGTGATAAGATAATTCGTAACGGGTAACAAGTAACAAAAGTAACTAAGGTGCAAAAATGTGGCCCAATTCTTTTTGTAGCAAAGGACAAGCCTGAATGAACTCTTATATAAAGCAAAGCGCTCCCGAGGACACATGGGAATTGTTGTCAAGTTAGTTTTCATCATGCTCATATGATTTGTGTTCGTTACTTTGATAATTTGATAAGTGGGTGGACCGGTGCTTGGGAACTGTCCTTACTTGGACAAGCCTCCCACTTATGATTAACCTCTCTCCCAAGCATCCGCAACTACGAAAGAAGAATTAAGATAAATCTAACCATGGCATGAAACATGTGGATCAAAATCAGCCCCTTACGAAGCAACACATAAACTAGGGTTTAAGCTTCTGTCACTCTAGCAACCCATCATCTACTTATTACTTCCCAATGCCTTCCCCTAGGCCCAAATCATGGTGAAGGGTCATGTAGTCGACATTCACATAACACCACTAGAGGAAAGACAACATACATCTCATCAAAATATCGAACAAATACCAAATTCACATGATTACTTATAACAAGACTTATCCCATGTCTTCAGGAACAAATGTAACTACTCGCAAAGCATATTCATGTTCATAATCAGAGGAGTATTAATTATCATTAAGGATCTGAACATATGATCTTCCACCGAATAAACCAACTAGCATCAACTACAAGGAGTAATCAACACTACTAGCAACCCACAGGTACCAATCTGAGGTTTTGAGACAAAGATCGGATACAATAGATGAACTAGGGTTTGAGAGGAGATGGTGTTGGTGCAGATGTTGATGGAGATTGACCCCCTCTCTATGAGAGGATCGTTGGTGATGACGATTGCTTCGATTTCCCCCTCCGGGAGGGAAGTTTCCCCGGCAGAACAGCTCCGCTGGAGCCCTAGATTGCTTCTGCCCAGGTTCCGCCTCGAGACGGCGGCGCTTCGTCCCGAAAGCTTCCCTCTATTTTTTTCCAGGTCAAAACCCTCCATATAGCAGAAGATGGACACCGAAGGCCTGGCAGGTGGCCCATACCACAGGGGCGTGCCCCCCAGGCTTGTGGCCTCCTGGTGGGTCCCCTCTGGTATTTTCTTCGCCCAATATTTTTTATATATTCCAAAATAATTCTCCGTAAATTTTTAGGACTTTTGGAGTTGTGCAGAATAGGTCTCTCAGATTTGCTCCTTTCCGGTCCAGAATTCTAGCTGCCGGCATTCTCCTTCTTCATGTAAACCTTGTAAAATAAGAGAGAAAAGGCATAAGTATTGTACCATAATGTGTAATAACGACCCATAATGCAATAAATATCAATATAAAAGCATGATGCAAAATGGACGTATCACAGATCCGCGCGCACGCGCCTTGATGCGGCTTGAGACTGCGTCGGTATTTCCCCAAAGAGGAAGGGATGATGCAGTACAACTACGGTAGGTATTTCCCTCAGTTATGAAACCAAGGTATCAATCCAGTAGGAGAACCAAGCAACACTATGTAAATGGTATCTGCACACAAAGAACAAATCCTCGCAACCCAACGCGTAAGAGGGGTTGTCAATCCCTCCTCAGTAAAAAGATAGATTGGTTTGTATGTGTTTGGATAAATAGATCTCGATAAAATGTGAAATAAAAGATGCAAATAAAATGTGCAGCAAAGTATTTTTGGGTTTTTGTAATAATAGATATGAAAACAAATACGGTGGAAAAATAGATCTGAAAGCAATATGATAAAAGATAGACCTGGGGGTATTTCACTAGTGGCTTCTCTCGAGAAAATAGCATACGGTGGGTAAACAAATTACTGTTGGGTAATTGATGGAAGATCAAATAATTATGACGATATCCAAGGCAATGATCAATATATAGGCGTCACATCCAAGATTAGTAGACCGACTCCTGCCTGCATTGATATGTCTCCAATGTATCTATAATTTATGAAGTATTCATGCCATGTTTACGACAATTTTATATGATTTTGGTATGATTTAATTAGAACTAACCCGGATTGACGCTGTTTTTCAGCAGAACTACCGTGGTGTCATTTTTTTGTGCAGAAATAAAAGTTCTCGGAATGGGCTGAAAATTTACGGAGATTTTTATGGGCTAAAAGAGACCCCCGAAGCATCGGAGTTGGTCCAGAAGAGTCCCGAGACAACCACAAGGGTGGGGGCGCGCCCTACCCCCCGGGAGGGTGCTCCTGTCTTGCCGCTGCCTCATGGACCCCCTTCACGTGAGACCGACGCCAAAAATTCCTATAAATACCAAAACCCCCGAAAAGAAACCCAGATCGGAAGTTCCGCTGCCGCAAGCCTCTGTAGCCACAAAAAAATAATCTAGGCCCTCTCCGGCACCCTGCCGGAGGGGGCCATCATCACCGGAGGCCATGGAGGAGGATCCCGGAGGGGGCCATCATCACCATGGAGGCCAAGGACCAAAGGGAGAACCTCTCCCCATCTAGGGGCAGGCCATGGAGGAGGAAGCACAAGGGGGAGACTCTCTCCCCCTCTCTCTGGGAACCATCGCCGTGGTGATCGTCTTCATCAACATCACCATCTTCATCACCTTCCTCATCTCTTTTACGCGGTCCACTCTCCCGCACCCCGCTATAATCCCCTACTTGAACATGGAGCTTTATGCCACATATTATGATCCAATGATGTGTTGCCATCCTATGATGTTTTGAGTAGATTTCTTTTGTCTTTTGGGTTGATTGATGATCTATATTGGTTTGAGTTGTATGTTTTATTTTGGTGCTGTCCTATGGTGCCTTCCGTGCCGCGCACACACGTGAAGGATTCCCGCTGTAGGGTGTTGCAATACGTTCATGATTCGCTTATAGTGGGTTGCTAGAGTGACAGAAGCTTAAACCCGAGTAAGGGGGTTGTTGCGTGTGGGATAAAGGGGACTTGATACTTTAATGCTATGGTTGGGTTTTACCTTAATGATCTTTAGTAGTTGCGGATGCTTGCTAGAGTTCCAATCATAAGTGCATACCATCCAAGTAGAGAAAGTATGTTAGCTTATGCCTCTCCCTCATATGAAATTGCAATAATGATTACCAATCTTGTTAACAATTGCCTAGGACAATTCTGCACACCGACCCATCATTATTCCACATTCGTTATTTATAATATATAGCAATATATTCTAATTTTATGTTAACAACACCTATTTTTATATTTTAGTTCTCCGATATCATGCAAAGCTATCCTCTTCATACCCACAACGTAGTTTTATTTCTCGTTTCTAGATGGAAGCAAACGTTCGGTGTACATAGAGTCGTATCAGTGGCAGATAGGACTTGAGAGAATATTGATCTTACCTTTAGCTCCTTGTGGGTTCGACAATCCATACTTATCACTTGCACCTTTGGAAATTGCTACGATAATTCCTTGCACTTGGGGATTATCAAGCTCTTTTCTCGCGCCGTTGCGAGGGAGCAATAGCGTGGGGTTGATATTCTCGTGTGTGCTTGTTTACTTTCTTCACTAAGTAGATTTTGTTTTCCCTTTTGTTTTTGTTTTCTTTAGTTGTGGGTGAAACATACAAAAAAATTAAAAAATGAAAATACAAAAAAATTACTTGCCTCTTATACCTAAAAACTTCTTCAAAAAGAGAAGTGATTGGAAGGTTATGCATTGGAGAAGTGAGGGTCAACCTTGAACACTTGTGTTCATGCTCATGGAAACAATGTAGAATTTTTCATGGAAGTTTTCAAAAATAATTATCCCCTTGTATATATCCATTGTATTATAAATATAATATGCCAAGTTTTGGTTTTAGGATGATTAGATTGCTTGTTTGCTATGTGCGGTGCAAAAACATAAACTTTTGCTGCAGTGCGAGAATTTACATTTTTTTATTGGAACGTCAAAACTTTCTGAAATTTTTACACGGTACTTCTATGCAAATTGTTTATTTTGTCCTATTTTTTAAGTTATTGAAGTATACGAAGTTTCCAAATTGCTACAGACTGTCCTATTTTTGACAGATTCTGTTTTCTATGTGTTGTTCACTTATTTTGATGAATCTATGGGTTGTATCGGGGGGTATGAACCATGGTGAAGTTGGAATATAGTAGATATAATGCTAATATGAAATTGGAATGAGTTTACAATAGTACCTAAAGGTAGTGATTTGCTTTATTATACTAACGAATCTCATAAGGTTTTTTTGTTAAGTTTTGTGTGGATGAAGTGTTCGAAGATCGAGGAGTTATCGATATGAGAAGAATAAGGAGAGGCAAGAGTTCAATCTTGGGGATGCCCAAGGCACCCTAAGTAAATATCTCAAGGATACTCAAGCATCTAAGCTTGGGGATGCCCCGGTTGGCATCCCATCTTTCTTCTTCAACAATTATCGGTATACCTCGGTTTTTGTTTTGTTTACATGATATGTGTCTTTTCAGTTTATTTTTCCTTTCTTTTACTTTATGCACCATGCTAGTATGAGATATTCCTTCATTGATTTCATGCACATCACTTAAATCTTTTGAGTATGGCTTTATAGAATGCTCTTTGTGCTTCACTTAAATCTTTTGAGTATGGCTTTATAGAATGCTTCGTGTGCTTCACTTATATATTTTGAGCTTGGATGTTGGTAAATCTATATTAATTTTAGAATTATCCATGAACTTCACTTATATCTTTTAGAGTGTGAATAAGACTATCATCGAAATTGGACTTGGAAGAGTATCATTAAAATATCATGCCTAGCTAGGGGCGTTAAACAATAGCGCTTGTTGGGAGGCAACCCAATTTTACGTTTATGTTTTTGGTTTTTGGTTCTGTTTTTCAATAAATACACATTATTATCTCTGTAGTAATTTTGTTTTGGTGTTTTAATTAGTGTTTGGGCCAAGTAAGACCTTTGGGATGGCTTACGGTGATAGTTGATTTGATCTTACTGAAAAACAGAAACTTTTGCGCCCAGTAAAATAATTTTAAAAAATCACAGAAGTGTGCTTGACCTGAATTTTTTACACAAGATTGATATGCAAATTTCCTAGGTTTTCATAATTTTTCAGATTTTTGGAGTAACATAAGTATGGTTGTTGTTCAGATCATTACAGACTGTTCTGTTTTTGACAGATTCTGTTTTCAATGCATAGTTTGCTTGTATTCTAGTTTCTATGGCTTATATTGCTCAATATAAATTGTATAAATGATATGGTACAGTAGGCATTGTGTGAGAACAATTATGAATCTTATCTTGACAGTACCAAAGTGAATGATTTGTCTTTATCATACTAACCCATCTCACGAAGTTCCGTTAAGTTCTGTGTGATTGAAGTTTTCAAGTTTTGAGTGAGATATCGATATGAGGAGAATAAGGAGTGGAAAGACCCTAAGCTTGGGGATGCCCAAGGCACCCCAAGGTAATATTCAAGGAAGACTCAAGCGCCTAAGCTTGGGGATGCCCCGGAAGGCATCCCCTCTTTCGTCTTCAAAACTATCGGTATACCTTACTCGGAGCTATATTTTTATTCGTCACATGATATGTGTTTTGCTTGGAGCGTATTTTCATTTTACTTTCTGTTTGAATAAAATCATTGGATATGATACCTTGAATGAGAGAGAGTCCTCCCATGGCTAGTTAATTATTTGACTACTCATTGATCTTCACTTATATCCTTTTGAAGTAGTTTCTCATTTACTCTCGTGCTTCACTTATATTCTATGCGTAAATGGTTGAATGAATTAAATATGATATATCTGAAATTATATATGTTTCATATGCTTATCCCATGGGGAGTAATGACTTCACATATAATAAATATAGGTGGTAAAATTTAATGAAAGTTAGCAAACACAACATTGGTCACTTGAACAATTCGTGAAGGAATATTGAAGGAAGAGAGATTTCACATATAAATATACTATCTTGGACATCTTCTATGATTGTGAGCCCTATTAATTATTTTCAAACTTGAGCAAATTAGTTGAAGTTGGAAAAGGGAACGTAATGAGTTATGTTTGGGTATATTTGCATAGAAGTTATATTGTTATGGATCCTCTAACATGTGGTGCTTGCTTAGGATCTTTTGCTAGCCAAAATTTTGTACTAAGTAGAGATACTACTTGTGCATCGAAAACCCTTAAACCCCGTTTCATGGCATGAGTGTCCACCATATCTACCTATGGATTGAATAAGATCCTTCAAGTAAGTTGTCATCGGTGCAAAAAGCAATAAAAATTGCTCCTAAATATGTATGATCTTTTATTGTAAAGGAAAATAAACGTTGTACGAACTTGTGATGGTAAAGAAATAAAAGCGACATAATGCATAATAAAGGTTGCTATCACAAAGGGCAATACAACGTGACGTTCCTTTGCATTAAGGGTTTGCACATCCAAAATTAAAAAGCACATGACAACCTCTGCTTCCCTCTGCAAGAGTCAGTAGTATTCCTTCTTATTGCAACCTCAATTATTATTTAGTCGGCAAGCATTACGTGGTGGTGAAATATCTAAGGACATATGGCCATTCAAATATATTTGATCATGAGTTATTATTGTTGACAATTATCTATATGATAAGTAAGTTGGGAGGCGAAACATTAAGCCCATATCTTCCTCTGTGTTTGACAGATGCTATTTGTTCTAAAAATATGCTTTGAGGGTTAGCAATCATGGAAGACTATATGATAGTAGAGTATGTGGAATTTGCTAAATCAAAGCTCTTACATAGACCCTTCCTCAAAGTAAGATGAATTGCAATTGTTTGGTGACTGAGAATGTAGTTTGTTAGTTTTCAAGAAACTTTATGGTATATACTTTAACATGTGAATAGCTTGTTACTTGATCATGAGAAGTCTTATGAGATGAGCTACTGTTTATGATATATAATGATGCTAGAAGAAGTGTTTGGGACTATCATTGATCAAACTTATGCACTATGCTAGCATTCACACTTCATAAATTATTTCTTTTATCATTTACCTACTCGAGGACGAGCAGGAATTAAGCTTGGGGATGCTGATATGTCTCCAACGTATCTATAATTTATGAAGTATTCATGTCATGTTTACAACAATTTTATATGATTTTGGTATGATTTGATTAGAACTAACCCGGACTGACGCTGTTTTCAGCAGAACTACCGTGGTGTTGTTTTTTGTGCAGAAATGAAAGTTCTCGGAATGGGCTAAAAATTTAAGGTGATTTTTTATGGACCAAAAGAGACCCCCAAAGCATTAGAGTTGGGCAAGAAGAGTCCCGAGGCAACCACAAGGGTGGGGGGCGCGCCCTACCCCCCGAGAGGGTGCTCCTGTCTTGCCGCTGCCTCGTGGACCCCCTTGATCTGAGACCGATGCCAAAAATTCCTATAAATACCAAAACCCCCGAAAAGAAACCTAGATTGGAAGTTCTGCTGCCGCAAGCCTCTGTAGCCACGAAAAATCAATCTATGCCCTCTCCGGCACCCTGCTGGAAGGGGCCATCATCACCGGAGGCCATGGAGGAGGATTCCGGAGGGGGCCATCATCACCATGGAGGCCAAGGACTAGAGGGACAACCTCTCCCCATCTAGGGGGGAGGCCATGGAGGAGGAAGCACAAGGGGGAGACTCTCTCCCCCTCCCTCTCGGTGGCGCCGAAGTGCCGCCGGGGGAACCATCGCCGCGGTGATCGTCTTCATCAACATCACCATCTTCATCACCTTCCTCATGTATTTTATGCGGTCCACTCTCTCGCACCCCGCTGTAATCCCCTACTTGAACATGGTGCTTTATGCCACATATTATGATCCAATGATGTGTTGCCATCCTATGATGTTTTGAGTAGATTTGTTTTGTCTTTTGGGTTGATTGATGATATAGATTGGTTTGAGTTGTATGTTTTAATTTGGTGCTGTCCTATGGCGCCTTCCGTGCCGTGCACACGTAAAGGATTCCTGCTGTAGGGTGTTGCAATACGTTCATGATTCTCTTATAGTGGGTTTCTAGAGTGACAGAAGCTTAAACCCGAGTAAGGGGGTTGTTGCGTGTGGGATAAAGGGGACTTGATACTTTAATGTTATGGTTGGGTTTTACCTTAATGATCTTTGTAGTTGCGGATGCTTGCTAGAGTTCCAATCATAAATGCATATGATCCAAGTAGATAAAGTATGTTAGCTTATGCCTCTCCCTCATTTGAAATTGCAATAATGATTACCGATTTTGTTAACAATTGCCTAGGGTAATTCCGCACACCGACCCATCATTATTCCACACTCGCTATTTATAATATATAGTAATATATTCTAACTTTATGTTAACAACACCTATTTTTATATTTTAGTTCTCCGATATCATGCAAAGCTATCCTCTTCATACCCACAACGTAGTTTTATTTCTCGTTCCTAGATGGAAGCAAACGCTCGGTGTACGTAGAGTCGTATCAGTGGCACATAGGACTTGAGAGAATATTGATCTTACCTTTAGCTCCTTGTGGGTTCGACACTCATACTTATCACTTCCACCTTTGGAAATTGCTACGATGATTCCTTGCACTTGGGGATTATCATGCATCTACTACTATTACTCCACACATCGACCGCTATCCAGCGTGTATCTAGTGTATTAAGTTCATGGAGAAACGGAGTAATGCAATAACAACGATGACATGATGTAGACAAGATCTATTCATGTAGGAATAGACCCCATCTTGTTATCCTTAATAGCAGTGATACATGCGTGCCTTGCTGCCCCTTCTGTCACTGGGAGAGGACACTTAAGATCGAACCCATCACAAAGCACCTCTTCCCATGGCAAGAAAAATCGATCTAGTTGGCCTAACTAAACCAAAGATTTGAAGGAGAAATACGAGGCTATATATAATCATGCATATAAGAGATCACAGAAAACTCAAATAATATTCATGGATGTAGATCTGATCATAAACTCACAGTTCATCGGATACCAACAAACACACTGTTGGAGATATAACCCCAAGGTGTGACCCACCCAGGAGGGGCCGGGTTACACAGTTGGCGACTCATGGTAAAGGGCCCAAGTGGGCCCAAGAAGAAAAGACATGAAGACGGCGGCTCATAAGCGGGCTTACTGAAGGCCCAAGACCCGAAGGTGGCTCGAGACCCGAAGGTGTGAGCCGCCTGATGATGACTTGCTCTGTAAGGCAAGGAAATTAGAACCAGGGTCAGTTACGTTGTGTGACCTGACCCGGACTTTTGTAAGCCGCCGGACCTCGTCCTGTGTATATAAAGGCAACACCCGGCGGTGGGTTAATTCAAGAAACAACCAATCGATAGCTAGGTCAAGCGTATTTGCTCCCTTGTAATCGAAACTCAAGCAATACAACTAGAAGCAGGAAGTAGGCTTTTACCTCATTGCGAGGGGCCGAACCTGGGTAAACCCTTTGTGTCCTTTGTCCCGTTCAACCCCTTCGAGCTAACCTATGTTGCGATGGCGCCACACCTAAGTCCTTTCACTAGGGCATCTGCCATGTTAAATCCACGACAGTTGGCGCCCACCGTGGGGCCAGAGCATGGTGGTTTCGAGTTCTTGAAGGGCAACATCTCAGGGATCAAAGGATACGCTGTGGGCCGGATGACCAACAGTTACCGCGGCAAAATCTACATCGACGACGCTGGCTGGGGCCCCGAGGCCGACTCGATCAAGTACGGGTACCGGGTCCCCTTTGGCGGAATTCATGTCTTCATCGACAAGATCGGCGAGTCTGAGCCTGAGCCGGACGCCCGCACTGACATCATTGAGACGGCGCAGCGTGCGCAACCCGCCAGGGGTCAACCCGGTCAAAAGTGCGTCTTTGTGGGCTTTGTTCATGGGGCGGATCTTGAGGAAGGTTCTGTGTCTGGTGGAGAGACGGCCATCTATTCAGGTGATGAGTCCTCAAGTGGAGAGACCGAGTCAATCTATCAGCTTCAAGACGGCGGGCTTGGGGGCTATTCCGATGGTGACAGTATTCTGAATCCCTATGAGCCATCGACTGGATGTTGTTTTTATGGCTGGTACAGAGCCGATGCTAAATTCATCAACGACCGCGGCTATGACTTCCGGCTCAACTGCTACTGCGACAACCAGAGCGAGCGGCTCTGCACGATCGCCGGCTCAAGTCTTATCAGAGCTCTTGGATGCTTTGGCAACTCTGTTAGCTGCAGAGGTAACTCCGGCGAACCAGGCGCAACATAATGCTGAGGTTGCAAAAGTGCGAGACGAGGTGGCTAAGGCCCGAGAGGATCTTAATACAGAGATGCCAGGATGGCAACAGAGCGAGCTTTGCTGGAGGCCGAGTCACAGCGAATACAAGCAGAAGCTTTTCATCTAAGTCTGGATCAGAACGTGTCCAATGTTGTTCTTCGAAGGAGGCAACAAAGCCACTTACATTTACAGTTTGAAGGCCGGAATCTTTTTAACACACCTGGGGCAGGAACGAGTAACCCGCCCGTTGTAACCCGGGCAGCTGAGGCGCCAGGAACCGGAGCGGCGGCTCAACCTCGTGTACCAGACCAGCCCCGTAGGGATCTCACCCCGCCTCAACGGGTTCCAACACCTTCTGGCCATTATTCTAACCCAGTGGATAACATGATAGTAGCAGCTACTCGGCTGGCGGCTATCCCGATCAAAGGCGAGTCTCCAGCGGCGATAGAGACCCGGAATGCGGTGGAACTTCTTCAGACGGCTGTGGCACAACAGGCGGCTTACTCATACAGTCGTGAGCGTGTTCATTCTATGCCCCGCCCTAGTTGAAGTTATAGCCGGCGCATTGAGTCACCGGCGGTTTCCAGCAGCGAGCGGCGTCGTAACCCGCCTCGTAATGATGACCCACCACGCGGACCTAACCCGCCCCGAGATGATCATAGGGTGAACGATGCTCAGGCCCTGGTGGACCAGGCTAGATCCCGTCGTGAGGCGGAATTCGCGGCTCAACTAGGGGCTCATCTGCAGTTTCCAGTAAACCCTTCGGCGTCTGTTGAGGCCGGGATGATTTCCAGGACAGTCGGTGTGTCGTGTCTAGTATCGGCTCTGCGCAATGAACGTCTACCCAAGGATTTCAAGGGCCCTCGTAAGGTGCCTAATTACATAGCTGATCTTCCACCCGAGGCTTGGATTGAGAGCTAGGATGAAAGGGCTACATGCCAATTCTATCACTTCATGGGATGAGTTGAAGGTGCGTTTCATTCAGAATTTTAAAGGAACATGTAAGCAGCCGCTGTCGATTATTGATCTGGACAACTGTGTGCAGCGAGAGGATGAGTCGGCCCACCATTGGGTTCAAAGGGTCTCTGCTATTATCCACTCATCGGACAACATTGCGGCAGGCTCTGCTGTTCTGATTTTGGAGAAGAATTGTCACTTCACACCTCTCAAGCAGAAACTTGGGCGGATTAAGCGTCACTGCAATGACATGGGAGAGCTCATGGCGGCTCTCATCAAGTATGCTGACTCAGACAACACTAAGGACCCTGGATCTGATGATGAAAAATCCAACAAGGGGAGAAGAGTGGTAATGGTAAGGGCCAGTAGCAGAACATGACAGGGCATAATGGTCATATTCAGGGCAACGGTTGTAAGCGCAAACAAACCAATGGCGGGTCAGATTTTGTGGCTAACACCAATGCTCAGCATAAAAACCAGCATCGTATGGGTAAGCCGCAGTTTGGAGGACCAAAATTTAACCTAGAGGCAATGCTTAATGACCCTTGCCCAAAGCATAGTCTGCCCGGTCAGCCGTTGACTCATGCTTGGAAGGACTATTTTATCATGAAAGAGTACAAGAATTCTAACTTCAACCAGAATCATGGCAATAATAATGGCCCGCCTGGCGGGTCAGGATTCGGCTCACAGGGGCCCGGTTTTGGCGGTGGCGGCTCAAATTCTGGGTATCAAGGACAAGGCAATCAGGGTGGTTATAACCAATAGTCTGGTCAAGGTAACCAGCAGCATCAGTCAGGATATCAGAGCAATCCAAAGCAACTTAACATTGGTCAGTATCATGTCTTCACCACGAGTCTTTGTAAGCGGGATCAGAAAGTTCATAAGCGCGTGGAAAGTGCGATTGAGCCGGCGGTGCCTCAGTATTTGCGGTGGTCAGAGCATCCAATCACATGGAGTAGAGAGGATCACCCGCCCCGGGTTGAGAATCCGGGTCAACTAGTGAAAGGATCGATATAGTTGACTAGAGGGGGGGTGAATAGGCAACTAACAATTTTTAGCTTTTCTTTACCAATTTAAACTTTGCATCAAAGTAGGTTGTCTAGATATGCAACTAGGTGAGCAACCTATATGATGCAACAACAACAAGCACACAAGCAAGCAAGGGATATAACACAAATAAGCTTGCACAAGTAAAGGCACGAGATAACCAAGAGTGGAGCTGGTGAAGACGAGGATGTGTTACCGAAGTTCCTTCCTTTTGAGGGGAATGATACGTCTCCAACGTATCTATAATTTATGAAGTATTCATGCTATTATATTATCCTTCTAGGATGTTTTATATGCATTTATATGCTATTTTATATGATTTTTGGGACTAGCCTATTAACCTAGAGCCCAGTGCCAGTTTCTGTTTTTTCCTTGTTTTTGAGTATCGCAGAAAAGGAAAACCTAACGGAGTCCAATTGACCTGAAACTTGACGGAGCTTATTTTTGGACCAGAAGAAGGCCATGGAGTAAAAGAGTTGGGCCAGAAGAGTCCCGGGCTGCCCACGAGGGTGGGAGGCGCGCCCACCCCCCTGGGCGTGCCCCCCTACCTCGTGGACAGCCCGGAGATCCCCCTGACTTGTTCCCGACGCCAAAAGCTCTTATATATACAGAAACCCCCAGAACATAATCTAGATCGGGAGTTCCGCCGCCGCAAGCCTTTGTAGCCACCAAAAACCAATCGGGACCCTGTTCCAGCACCCTGCTGGAGGGGGGAATCATCACCGGTGGCCATCTTCATCATCCCGACGCTCTCCATGATGAGGAGGGAGTAGTTCACCCTCGGGGCTGAGGGTATGTACCGGTAGCTATGTGTTTGATCTCTCTCTCTCGTGTTTTTGATTTGACACGATCTTAATGTATCGCGAGCTTTTCTATTATAGTTGGATCTTATGATGTTTCTCCCCCTCTATCTCCTTGTGATGAATTGAGTTTTCCCTTTGAAGTTATCTTATCGGATTGAGTCTTTAAGGATTTGAGAACACTTGATGTATGTCTTGCATGTGCTTATCTGTGGTGACAATGGGATATTCACGTGATCCACTTGATGTATGTTTTGGTGATCAACTTGCGAGTTCTGTGACCTTGTGAACTTATGCATCAGGGTTGGCACATGTTTTCGTCTTGACTCTCCGGTAGAAACTTTGGGGCACTCTTTGAAGTACTTTGTGTTGTTTTGAATAGATGAATTTGAGATTGTGTGATGCATATCGTATAATCATACCCACGGATACTTGAGGTGACATTGGAGTATCTAGGTGACATTAGGGTTTTGGTTGATTTGTGTCTTAAGGTGTTATTCTAGTACGAACTCTAGGATAGATCGAACAGAAAGAATAGCTTCGTGTTATTTTACTACGGACTCTTGAATACATCGATCAGAAAGAATAACTTTGAGGTGGTTTCATACCCTACAATAATCTCTTCGTTTGTTCTCCTCTATTAGTGACTTTGGAGTGACTCTTTGTTGCATGTTGAGGGATAGTTATATGATCCAATTATGTTATTATTGTTGAGAGAACTTGCACTAGTGAAAGTATGAACCTTAGGCCTTGTTTCCTAGCATTGCAATACCGTTTGCGCTCACTTTTATCGCTTGTTACCTTGCTGTTTTTATAATTTCAGATTACAAAAACCTATATCTACCATCCATATTGCACTTGTATCACCATCTCTTCGCCGAACTAGTGCACCTATACAATTTACCATTGTATTGGGTGTGTTGGGGACACAAGAGACTCTTTGTTATTTGGTTGCAGGGTTGTTTGAAAGAGACCATCTTCATCCTATGCCTCCCACGGATTGATAAACCTTAGGTCATCCACTTGAGGGAAATTTGCTACTGTCCTACAAACCTCTGCACTTGGAGGCCCAACAACGTCTACAAGAAGAAGGTTGAGTAGTAGACATCAGGGAAGTACGTCTCCGTTGGAGCGGTGTGGAGGCACAATGCTCCCCAAGAAGCCACTAGGGACACTGTATTCTCCTCATGCCCTCACACAATGCGAGATGCCGTGATTCCACTATTGGTGCCCTTGGAGGCGGCGACCAGACCTTTACAAACAAGGTTGGGGCAATCTCCACAACTTAATTGGAGGCTCCCAACGACACCACGAAGCTTCACCACAATGGAATATGGCTCCGTGGTGACCTCAACCGTCTAGGGTGCTCAAACACCCATGAGTAACAAGATCCGCAAGGGATTAGTGGGGGGAATCAAATTTCTCTTGGTGGAAGTGTAGATCGGGGCCTTCTCAACCAATCCCTAGAAAATCAACAAGTTTGATTGGCTAGGGAGAGAGATCGGGCGAAAATGGAGCTTGGAGCAACAATGGAGCTTAGGGATGGAAGAGGTAGTCAACTCGGAGAAGAAGACACCCCTTATATAGTGTGAGAACAAATCCAACCATTATCCACTTAACCAGCCCACGACTTGCGGTACTACCGCACGGGCTCACGGTACTACCGCGGTGAACCGCGATACTACCGCTGCCACGGCAGAGCCTAAGTCCTGTCCTGACGCGCTAAGGCAGGGAGCGGAAGAACCGCTGGCGCGGTACTACCGCGCCCCCTTGCGGTACTACCGCAAGGCAGAAATGGACTAGGCAGGGAAGGCACAGACATATAAAAATACATCCGTGGCAACTTCCGCTGAGTTTTGATCCATGCAAAAATCCGACACGGTACTACCGCAAGCCTGGAGCGGTACTACCACGTGGGGCGCGGATGTAAAAAATTACATCCGCCCCTACTGCCGCTCATGCTGCTGAGCCTGGCCAGAGCGCACGGTACTACTGCGCCCATGGCACGGTACTACCGCGTAGGGCGCGGATGTAAAAAATTACATCCGCCCCTACTACCGCACTAGCAGCAGTGCCTGGCCAGAGGCCACGGTACTACCGCTCCCTGGGTGCGGTACTACCATGGGCACTTGTGGTACTACCACTGCAGAGGCCGGTACTATCGCAAGGGCCTGCAGTACTACTGCTCAGAGGAGCAGTACTACCGCATGCCCCAGTTCAGCAACACGACATTTTGCATAGACAAGGAAAGACGGAGGATGCTCCAAAGGGCCAAAGGAAAGGTGGTGCAAAAGGAGTAGACGTGTACATGATGATTCCACCCAAACCTTTCCAAAGAGGACCCGCTCTTAATAGTATGGCTTTCCTACGACTCAAATCCACCAAAAGAAATGTAGAGAAACGCCATCTTCAATAGTCTCCGAGGGGCACCAAATCGTCTTGTGCCTAGTCATGATATGTCTGAAATACTCCATAAACACGATTAGTCCGCAAAAGCATTGTCATCAATCACCAAAACAACTAAGGGATAAATATGCCCTTACAATCTCCCCCTTTTTGGTGGATTGATGACAATACGGGATTTGCACAAAGGGAGATAAAAAGAACATGGGCAAACCCCACATCTATAAAATATAGACGGGCTCCCCCTAGATGTGTGCTATCAAGAGAAGTGCTTTGGACTGCACGACACACATACTAGGATCAACACTCCCCATATATTTTACAGACAAGGCATATCTTGCAACAATAAAGCTAACACTAAGCAAGATAATAACTACGAGCATAAAGTAAAGTGCACAAGATAGCATAGGCTCAATAAGGTACGGTAGAGTGCATATGTCTTACACCATATGATAGGAAGGTCTCACAAGCACAAACCAAACCAAAGCAAACGAGGTTCAAAGGAACGAAAGCAAAGCGACAAGACGAAACAAACACGACACATGACTCGCAAATCCTACACTCTCTCCCCCTTTGGCATCTAGACACCAAAAAGGCAGAGAGGACACCTACGACACAAGTGGTGGCTCAAGCGAAGTGATCACTCATCACGCTCCTTGTCGGACTCAGCAGTGGGGATGGGCTCCTCCTCAGAATCAGTCCACTTGTAGCCCTGTTTCGCCATCCATTCAGCCTCTGGAGTGATGTGCTGCTCGGATCCGCTGGTAACATCCTCGCCAAATGTCCTCAAGATCCTCTTGTCGCGGCGGCGACTCTCCTTGGAAGCAACGTGAGTCCGGTACTGCCCCTTTGCTTGCATGCAGAACAAGGCCTTCATCTTGGCCTTCAGCTTCTTAGCCCATGAGGGCTCAGTAGAGGGAGGAGCATACCCAGAAGAGCTGTCCTCATTCGCTTCCTCCTCCTCAAACTCATCCTCATCAACTTCCATTCTAGCAGCCTCTGCCTCAGCACGAGTAGGGGTGTTAGCCCACTGGGGCTTGACACGGAGCTTGATGGGCTCATGACGAGTCCAGTCAGGGGCAAGAAACTCATCATCGGGATAGAGCTTCTCCCAAGTCTTCGTGATCAAGAGAAACAGGTAAGGTCCATAGATGGGTACCTTACGGTTGAACACCACAAACCGAAGCTCGCACCACATGATGTGAGAGACGTCCAGAGGTTGAGTCTGAGAGAGACACGCCTCCTCACAGATGAGCATCATATCCACAAGATAGGCATGCACTTTGTCCTTGTCCCCAATGCGTGGAAAGAGGGAGTTGCAGAAGATCCGGTGCATGATGTCCAGGAATGGGTTCAGCACCCACGTCTTCTTGTCATTGGCAAGCTTCTTCTCAACAAGGTACTGCTGGAGCTTGTTCTTGCTAGCGGACTCGGGGTTGGCACGAGGGCGAACACCAACGGGCGTGTTGAGCCCCTCATCAGGTACGTGGAGCAAATCCATGAAGTCCTTCCACTTAGCAGTCATCAGTTATCCATTGGTCATCCAGGTCATCTTCCGTTCCTCATCAGTATGGAAGTGGACTGAAGCAAAGAACTGGGCCACAATCTCAGGATCAAAGTCCAGGTGGAAAGAGATCACGTCCTCAATGCCAAACTGCTCTACCAGGTCCAAAGCCTCACCAAAGTAGGCACGGTGCTTATCCTCCCTCATGTGATTCATGTCAATCCAGTGCACGTCCACATAGATGTTCTGCTTGGCCTTGATCACATCCAGATAAATGAGATTCTGCTGCTTGGTCCAGAACAGATCATTCCCTCTGAAGTTGGCACGAGGATTCACATAGGGGTTGATCCTCCTTCGAGAGACAAACTCAGCAAGTGGTATCTCATCAATGCCCTTGGAGGGCTCCTTGGTCTTGGTGGCGGTGGTCTTGGTCCTTCGTTGGGGGGCATTGGAGCCCTCTGGAGCTTCATCTTGGTTGCGCAAACGCTTGGAGCCCGTGTCACGGCTTGGGTTGGAACGGCGTGCAGGGGCACCGGAGCCACCACCTATGACACACAACACAAGAACACGCAAGAAAAACGAGAAAGATCAATGCAAAGACCACAGCAAAACAGGTGAAACAAGTAGAACTCACACTTGGTAATTGCCACTTGGGAGATTTGACAACAACGGTAGTACCGCATGAATGCACGGTACTAAAATATTAGTGCTGCTCCTAGCCACGGTAGTACCGCGCCAGAATGGCACGGTAGTACCGCGCCTCGAAGCGGAAGTAGAATTTTAGTGCCGCGCCTCATGTGGTAGTACCGCTCCTGAGGAGCGGTAGTACCGTACGAGCGGTAGTACCGCACCGGAGATGCGGTAGTACCACACGGTGTCAGATCTGAACCTCAAATGGATCTGAGCACAACCGTGACAATGAAGCGGTACTACGGTTGATCAAATCTACCACGGGGCAACTTACCAAGTACCATCTCTATGCATTACTACTCTCCTACATCCTACTCTTGCAAAGATTTGGCCTAAAATCTCAAGAACAACAAGCATCTCCCCAAAAACCTAGAAACGAAAGAACGAACCAAAGAGAGAAGGATTTGGGGAGAAACCTTGTTCCATGGCAAGAGGAAGTGGTGGGGAACGATCCCACCGGACGGAATGCGAGGAGAGCGGCCGGAGACGGAGATCCGGCGAGGGTCTCCGGCGCCGTTCTTGGGCAGGAGAGAGAGAGAGAGACGGCGTGGGGAAAAAGAGTTGAATGGGTATGGGGGAGTTGGAACTCCCCCTGCCCGGTCTTAACCCCCACGCGCTCTCGACTGCGCGGTAGTACCGCGTGTCATTGCGGTAGTATGGCCTGGGCGGAAGTACCGCACCGTGGGCGGTAGTACCGCTCCCCAGCGGCAGTAAAAAATTACTACCATGCTGGGTGCGGTAGTACCGTGCGCAGCTCCCGCGGTAGTACCGTGGTAAGCCACGGTAGTACCGTAGAACCAAGAAAATGCACGTTTCGAAAACAGAGAAGAAAAATGGCCTTTGCAAAGCAACCTTCCAGCGGACGGACACACCAAAGAGCTAAGCCACGATACAACACACTCAAGCTAGGCACGAAGAAAGGGAAGCAAGAGGCAACAAGGACTAAACACGCAACGCAACCTCTCCAAAAGAGAGGGCGGTGGCCGGAGCCACCTATGTTTGAGTCAATTGGTATGGCACCGCGAAGAATTATCCTTGGGACCATGACCAAAACTCGTCTTTGAAGCACAAGTACCATCAACAATGGGTAATGTGAAAGAGTTGATCAATTTATGCATAATGGGGGGAGGGAGAGTTCATTGAGAGGACAACACTCCCCCTATGTCCATGCCTACACCTAAACAAGACATCAAGATGAGTATGGTGGGGTGTGCAAGGGTTCAAGTCACATTGCTCGAATCAATGATATTTAGCTCATGCCTTAACTCGCGAAATCTTGCTTCATCCAAGGGCTTCATGAAAATATCTGCAAGGTTATCATGAGTGTTGACATAGTTGAGCTCGATCTCCCCTCGCCTAATGTCATCCCGGATGAAGTGATACCGAATCTAAATATGCTTCGTCTTGAAGTGTTGAACCGGGTTGAGAGAAATCTTGATGGCACTTTCATTGTCACACCAAAGAGGCACTTTGTCACAAATGACACCGTAATCCTTTAAAGTTTGCCTCATCCATAGGAGTTGTGCACAACAACTACCGGCCGCCACATACTCCGCTTCGGTGGACGAGAGAGACACACAACTTTGCTTCTTAGAAGACCAACTTACCAAAGAGCAACCAAGGAACTGGCACCCTCCGGAAGTGGACTTCCTATCCACTTTGTCTCCCGCCCAATCCGAGTCCGAATATCCTGGAAGCTTGAAGTTTGCTCCTCTTGGGTACCACAAGCCAAAGTTTGGGGTATGAGCCAAATATTGAAAGATTCGTTTGACCGCCACAAAGTGGCTTTCCTTAGGTGCGGCTTGAAACCGTGCACAAATTCCCACACTCAACATGATATCCGGTCTAGATGCACAAAGGTAAAGCAAGGATCCAATCATGGAGCGATATACCTTTTGATCCACCGCTTTACCATTGGGATCAATGTCAAGTTGGCATTTGACGGGCATTGGAGTGGAAGCCGGCTTGACATCACTTAGCTTGAATCTATTGAGCATGTCTTGAGTGTATTTGGCTTGGTTGATGAAGGTTCCTTCTCTTCTTTGTTTGACTTCGAATCCGAGGAAGAACTTCAACTCTCCCATCGAAGACATCTTGAACTTTGAGGTCATGAGAGCAGCAAATTCCTCATTGAAAGCTTTGTTAGGGGAACCAAAGATAATATCATCAACATATAGTTGGCACACAAATAACTCCCCTTTGACCTTCTTAGTAAAAAGAGTGGGGTCGATTTTCCCAAATTCAAATCCATGATCTTGCAACAACTCGGTAAGGTGGTCATACCACGCACGTGGGGCTTGTTTAAGGCCATAGAGTGCCTTATCGAGTTGATACACATGATCGGGGAAGTAGGGATCCTCGAACGCGGGGGGTTGTTTGACATACACCAACTCATTAATAGGACCATTAAGAAAAGCACTCTTCACATCCATTTGTTGCAACTTAAAGTTATGATGAGAAGCATAAGCAATCAACAAATGAATGGATTCAAGGCGAGCAACGGGAGCAAAGGTTTCACCGTAGTCGATACCGTCGACTTGGGAGTAGCCTTGTGCTACCAATCTTGCCTTGTTGTGAACGATGGTCCCATGAGCATCTTGCTTGTTCTTGAATATCCACTTGGTTCCAATGACATTGTGGTTCCCCGTTGGCCTTGGCACCAATCTTCACACCTTGTTGTACTCGAAGTTGTTGAGTTCTTCATGCATGGCATTGAGCCAATCCGGATCTTCGAGCGCCTCATAGACCTTTTGGGGTTCAACACAATAGACAAATGCGTGATGTTCACAATAGTTTGCCAATTGTCTACAAGTGCTTACCCCCTTTTGAATGCTTCCAAACACATTCTTCATGAGATGACCCTTGGTAGAGAGCTTGGATGCAATCTTGGCGGCACGACGCTCCAATTCCTCCTCGGGGGTGAGTTGAGGAGCGGTCACTTGATCATCTTGAGCGCCGTATTGAGATTGTTCTCGATCTTGAGCTTGCTCTTGATCTTGAACTTGCTCGGATGAGAGAACTTGACCTTGGGCATCACTTGGTGATTCAACACCGTCTTGAGATTGATCTTGCCCTTGGTCTTGTTCATGATGTGGGGGGGGGGGGGGGGGGGGGGGGGGGGGGGGGGGGGGGGGGGGGGGGGGGGGGGGGGGGGGGGGGGGGGGGGGGGGGGGGGGGGGGGGGGGGGGGGGGGGGGGGGGGGGGGGGGGGGGGGGGGGGGGGGGGGGGGGGGGGGGGGGGGGGGGGGGGGGGGGGGGGGGGGGGGGGGGGGGGGGGGGGGGGGGGGGGGGGGGGGGGGGGGGGGGGGGGGGGGGGGGGGGGGGGGGGGGGGGGGGGGGGGGGGGGGGGGGGGGGGGGGGGGGGGGGGGGGGGGGGGGGGGGGGGGGGGGGGGGGGGGGGGGGGGGGGGAAAGGTGCTCTACAGGTGTCTCCGAAGGTACTTGTTGGGTTGGCGTATTTCGAGATTAGGATTTGTCACTCCGAATTGTCGGAGAGGTATCTCTGGGCCCACTCGGTAATGCACATCACTATAAGCCTTGCAAGCATTGCAACTAATGAGTTAGTTGCGGGATGATGCATTACCAAACGAACACCTTTCTTGAGAATGAAACACTTACACCCGAACACCCGAAAGTACTTGAGGTTGGGCTTGTTACCGGTGAGTATCTCATATGGAGTCTTGTTCAAGCCTTTGCGGAGATAGAGCCGATTTGATGCATGACACGCGGTGTTGATGGCTTCGGCCCAAAAGTTGTATGGAGACTTGAACTCCGCCATCATGGTCCTTGCCGCATCCATCAACATCTGGTTCTTCCTCTCCGCTACACCATTTTGTTGAGGGGTGTATGGTGCGGAATATTGATGCTTGATCCCCTCATCACTAAGAAACTCATCCAAGGTGTAGTTCTTGAACTCGGTGCCGTTGTCACTTCTTATAGTCAAGATCTTTGCATTGTGTTGACATTGGGCTTCATTTGCAAAGTCAATGACGGTTTGTTGGGTCTCGCTCTTCCTCTTGAAGATGTATACCCAAGTGTATCCTGAATAATCATCCACAATCACCAAGCAATACTTTCTACCCCCAAGACTATCAAAGGATGGAGGCCCAAAGAGATCCATGTGGAGGAGCTCCAAAGGCCTCTTCGAGTAAATGATAGTCGTGGGAGGGTGAGCCTTCTCATGTAGCTTTCCTTCGATACAAGCGCTGCAAGCACGATCTTTAGCAAAACTAACATTTTTTAGTCCACAGACATGGTCCCCCTTGAGAAGACTTTGCAAAGATCTCATATTGACATGGGCTAAATGGCAATGCCAAAGCCATCCCACGTCAACTTTAGCCATTAGGCATGTCGCGGTCTTAGTGGGTCGCTCCGAAAAGTTGATCACATAGAGACCGTTCTCGACATGCCCAACAAAGGCTACTTTAAGAGTCTTGCTCCACAAGAGGGCCATGGTATCAATATCAAAGAAAGTGGCAAAGCCCATGAGTGCAAGTTGACG
Source organism: Thinopyrum obtusiflorum (assembly GCA_036873465.1). Taxonomy (NCBI): domain Eukaryota; kingdom Viridiplantae; phylum Streptophyta; class Magnoliopsida; order Poales; family Poaceae; genus Thinopyrum; species Thinopyrum obtusiflorum. The sequence goes on along the minus strand of JAAAWM010011406.1, from coordinate 1,764 downwards.
AACGGAAAGTAAATTGTATGCAAGGGACTCAACAAGCATGACCTTCTCGATCGTGAGATCATGAGAAATGACAACCTTGCCGAGTCCCAATACCTTAGAGGACGAGGCATCACCCCACTCGATATTGGTGGACATAGATGGAATCTTGTGCACGTCCACCACCAAGTCCTTGCTTCCAGTCATATGATTTGTAGCTCCACTATCGAGCAACCATGATCCCCCACCGGAAGCAAACACCTACAGGAGATCAATGCTTGGTTTTAGGTACCCATTTTGTAATGGGTCCTTTGATGTTAGTGACAAGGGTCTTAGGAACCCAAATAGACCATTCAATGTACTCATAAGGAGAACCAACAAATTTGGCATAAACATGCCCATCACTAGCACGGCAGAACACATAAGAAGGGTTAAAGTCGCCGGCTTTGTTGGAAGGGGTGGCATTGCCCTTCTTGACACCACCACCCTTCACGTTGTTCTTCTTCTCCTTGGAAGCACCCTCTCCCTCCTTCACAAAAGTTTGCTTGAGAGGAGGAGGTCGTTTGGTCTTGTCATTCTTCTTCTTATTCTTGGACACAGGTGCGAACCCAATCCCTTGGCCACAACTTCCTTTTGATTGCTCAAAAGGTTGTTGAGGTTCTTCTCACCTTGTATGCATGACACAAGGCCTTTCTCAAGTTGCTTCTTCAACTTTGCATTCTCCTCAACAAGATGCACATGCTCACAACATGGGTTAGTAGAATTTGCATTATCAATTAAAACCATGTGAGGAAAAGTGGCTTTCTCCTTGGTTAGCTTCACTTGGAGTTGATCATGAGACTCCTTGAGGCTAGCATTAACACCTTTCAAGGCCTTGTGAGCCTTGTCAAGTATATCAAACTCCTCCTTGAGTCTAGCAAGATCAACCCCAAGCTTGGCCTTCTCGGAGTTTAGCACACGAGATACAACAAGTGCATGATCAAGATCTTTCTTTAATTTAGCATGGTCATCGTTGTATGACTCCTCAAGAGCCAAACGAAGACCTCACTCTTCCTCAAGAGCATTGGAAAGATCCGAAATCTCATCGGCATAGTCACGACTATGCCCCTCCATCTTAGAGATGGTATCTTCGTGAGCCTCGATCATGTCATTGGCTTCACCAAGTTGTTCCAAGACAGCAATGAAGTGCTTCTTGGATTTACCCTTGAGTTTACTCATAAAAGACTCAAATTCATTCTCCTCCACATTAGACCCCTCATGTTCATCAATGCAATCTGTCAAAGAAGGATTACCAATGATGGTAGTTTTGATGTTGGGGGTTACCTTGTTGGTGGCTTTAGCCATGAGGCACTTGGCGGTGATGTTCTCATTGGCTGAGTCGAAGAGAGACACTCGTGGAGTTGTCGCAATGGCAACGGAGGCCATGGCAACCGACTCACCGTCTTCATCATCATCATCATCCTCATGGTACTCTTCTTGTGCCACCAACCCCGTGGGAGGAGTCTTCTTGGTGAAGTTTCTCTTGTTGGGGAAAGACTTGGCCTTGTCCTTTCGGATGAGCTTGCCACCATTGTCTTCCCTCTTCTCATAAAGACATTCCGCAACAAAGTGGCTCACATTGCCACAATTATAGCAAGTCCTCACTCGTTGCTTGACCTTCGCACCACTTGAGTGAAGGAAATATGCCCTAGAGGCAATAATAAAGTTATTATTTATTTCCTTATATCATGATAATTGTTTATTATTCATGCTAGAATTGTATTAACCGGAAACATGATACATGTGTGA
>JAAAWM010011405.1:0-77468 GCA_036873465.1 Thinopyrum obtusiflorum | reverse complement strand
CGGAGAACTCCATTTCGTCATGGGTTGACCTGTGCCATGAGTTCATTGGCGCCTTCACTGGCGGCCATCAAGAACCAGGGTGGCCCAGCGACTTGCAGCTTCTCCAACAGAAAGAAGGAGAGACTCTCCAGAAGTATTTGCAGAGATTCAGCAGAGTCCACAGGAACATCCCGAATATCCATCTAGCAGCTGTGATAGCTGCCTTCCAATTGAATGTGCGCAACCGCATGATCCATTCCAAGATGAACGTGCGGTTGCCCAAGACTATGAAGGAGCTTTACACCTTGGTGGACAAGTGTGCTCGGATGGAGGAGGAAAGGAAACTACCCGGAGAGGAGGATTGCATCAACATCGACTCATAGGATGACGATGAATCCACCAGTCAGAAGAAGAGCAAGAAGGACAGCAAGAGGCGGAAGGATAAGGCAGTGATGACTGTTGAAGGATCGGGTACACCCAGTACCGGCAAGAACGCTAAAGTCGAAGCCCCTGGCAAGGAAACTGCCATGTGCGCTGACTGCCGGGAGGCTGTGGCTGCCAAGAAGGCCGGGAAGGGCGATGGGCCATACTGCAAGATTCATCAGACCAAAGGCCATGATCTTCAAGAATGTCATCAGGTTGAGCAGCTTGTCAAGAGGCAGAGAGTAGAATATGAGAAGCGTGATAGGGAAAAAGGTTAGAATACCGCTGGTGGGAAGGGCCAAGGCGATGAAGCAAATCGCCCCGGCAAACCCTTCCGGAACCAAGGAAACCCGCCAGGGGTCGAGAGAAGGAAGCTTGCAATGATGAGAGTGATGGAGGGGATGGAGAGGAAACCAGTGAGCAGGAGTTCTAGAAGGCCACTGACGCCCTGTGCATTGAGTTGAGGGGGGGTGCATCCCTGCACTCCTCTCACCACCAACTCAAACAGTGGGCACGTGAGGTCAATGCCGTGGAACCAGCGGCAGAGGCTCGGAAGCTGCTCAAATGGGCATGCACGCCCATCATCTTTGACGAAGAGGACCATCCTGACCATACCACTATGGTAGGATGTTTGCCATTGTTGGTCTCTCCGACAATTCTCAACCTCAAGGTCACAAAGATGTTGGTTGACGGCGGGGCCGGGTTGATTCTGATTTCCCCAAAGGTCATCAGCAAACTTCAGATAGCAGAGGAAGAGCTAAAGGTCACGGGCACGTTCCAAGGAGTTAATCCTGGCAGGAGTCATCCTAAGGGAAAGATCACGTTGCCGGTGACATTTGGAGGAGAGCTGAACTATCTGACTGAGAAGATTGTGTTTGATGTGGTCGACCTCCCCTTGCCGTACAATGGGATCCTTGGACGCCAAGCCCTGGCTAAATTCATGGCAGCATCCCACTATGCCTACAACACCTTGAAGATGCCTGGGCCGGTGGGAGTCATTTCCACCCCGTCAGATGAGAAGGACGCAATCATTTGTGTGGATAAGATGTACTGGGATGCGATCGCGGCAGAGGCAGCGGCAACGGCAGTTACTGCCAAGGAGATCAGAGGAAAGAAGAAGGATAGCAGGGACGCTAGCAAGGAATCCGGGAAGCGCACCTCTTCGGAGTGTGCTGTGCCTGTTGATGACTTGCTGAAGAGTTCCAACAGCAAGAGATCCAAGGTTACAGCACCACAATTGAAGAAGATCCCGGCAGGGCTAGATGGCCTTGATGGTGCCTTCACTATCAGCGCCACCCTTGATGACAAATAGGAAAGCGTGCTCATTGCCTTCCTGTGGGCGAATATCGATGTGTTTGCCTGGCAACCATCTGATATCCCCGGTGTTCCTAGGGAGGTAATCGAGCATCACCTTGCTGTCTGCCCACATGCCCGACCTGTGAAGCAGAAAGTGAGCAAGGTCCGGGAGAATCAGATAAGGATCAGGATAGAAATGAGCATGGCAGCAATGGCAACCCCTAGGACATGACAGAGAAGAAAGTTGTGCATCGCCCAGTGTACTTCGTCAGCCCCCTGCTGCAAGGGGCTAGATCAAGGTACTCTGGTGTGCAAAAATTGATCTTTGGTCTCATTATGGCCTCAAGGAAACTGCGCCACTACTTCCAAGCCCATGAGATCACGGTTGTCACTCGCTTCCCGTTGCAAAGGATACCCCAAAACCCTGAGGCTACCTGCAGAATAGTGGAATGGGCTTTGGGGTTATCTAGTTTTGGCTTGAAGTTTGAGAGCACATCAACAATTCAGAGCAGGGCATTGGTAGAGTTTATTGCAGAATGGACGCCAACCCCTGATGAGGAAGTGCTGGAAATAGTCATCCCTGGCAAGGAAGCGCCCCAGGAATGGATCATGTATTTCTATGGTGCCTTTTCCCTACAAGGTGCAGGGGCTGGCGTGCTTCTCGTTGCCCCCTCCGGAGAGCACTTGAAGTACGTCGTCCAGATGCACTTTGCCTGGGAAGAGGTGGCCAACAATACAGCAGAGTATGAAGGGCTCCTTGCCGGGCTGAGGATTTCCGCAGAATCGGGAATCAAGAAGCTGATCATTCGGGGAGATTCCCAGCTTGTGGTGAGACAAGTCAACAAGGATTACCAAAGTCCATTGATGGAGGCATACATTGAGGAAGAGAGAAGATTGGAGGAGCGCTTTGACGGATTGCAAACAGAGCACATACCCCATGTGGAAAACAACATAGCTGATCATCTGTCAAAGTGTGCTGCGCAGAAGCTTCCTGTGGAACCAGGAACTTTTGTTCTCCATCTTACTCAGTCCTCCGTATCCCCAGCAACAATGGCCCTAAAAAGGAGAAAGATGGACTCCGGTAAGCCTCTCCCGGTAGAGCCTTCCGCTCCTAGTAGGGACCCTGCCGGAAACAACTCCTCATCACTTGACGGACCGCACCCTCCAGCCGGACCTATGGTCCCCGCCAACAAGGAACGTGCCCCCGCAATTGAGGAGATGCCGCTAGTCCTTGTTGACGAGCCTCACGCTCCAACTTGGGCAAGGCACATAGTCCATTTCCTCCAAACCGGAGAACTTACCAATGACCAAGATGAAGCTGAAAGAGCAACCCGAAGGGCCAGTATGTATCAGTTTGTCGATGACACTCTATACAGAAGGAGGCCCAACGGTGTGAAATTGAAGTGCATCTGTCGGGAAGAAGGAAAGGAACTGCTGGCTGAGATACACAAAGGCATGTGCGACTCCCACATTGGATCAAGGGCATTAGTTGGGAAAGCATTCCGGCAAGGATTCTATTGGCCCACAGCCCTCCAAGATGCGGTTGAGCTAGTCACCAAATGTGAAGCCTGCCAGTTCCATTCCAAAGACATCCACATGCCTGCACAAGCTCTTCAGACAATCCCTTTGTCATGGCCGCTTTCGGTCTGGGGGCTCAATATCCTCGGCCCTTTCCCCCGAGCCACCGAGGCTTTGAATTATTGTTCGTTGCTATCGAAAAGTTTACAAATTGGCCGGAAGTAGCTGCCGTGAGAAAGGTGACTGCCCAGTCAGCTATCAAGTTCTTGAAAGAATTGGTATGTTGTTTTGGAGTCTCGGCAAGGATCATTATCGACAATGGCACCCAGTTCACGAGCCGCGCCTTCATGGAATACGTTCATGCCCTCGGAAGCAAGGTCTCATTTGCCTCTATTGCACATCCCAGAAGCAATGGGCAGGCTGAGAGGGCGAACGCTGAAGTGCTGCGTGGACTCAAGACAAGAACCTTTCATACGCTGCAGAAGCACGGCAGGCGGTGGATCGATGAGCTGCCCGTAGTTCTCTGGTCCCTCAAGACGACACCAAATCAAGCTACCAGACAAACTCCCTTCTCCCTAGTCTATGGGGCAGAAGCAGTTCTCCCCACGGAACTCATTTACGGCTCGCCTTGAGTGCTTGCCTACGACGAAGTAGTGCAAGATCAGCACCGGCGTGACGACGCTGTGCTACTGGAGGAGAACCGTCTATGGGCTGCTACGCTGCTGCATGCTATCAGCAAGCCCTGTGTCGCTATCACAGCCGCAGGGTTCATGCCCGGTGTTTTGAGGAAGGCGACCTTGTCCTTAGGCACGTTCAGTCCGCCAAGGGTACAAACAAGTTGACGCCGATGTGGGAAGGCCCTTACCGGGTAGTTCGAGTCACCAGACCTGGCACAGTCCGTCTGGAGACCGAAGATGGCATTCAATTGCAAAGCTCATGCAATATTGAGCATCTCCGCAAGTTCTACCCATAAGGCGCGGCTGTCGGGCCCTGCCCGGCAGCCACCCTTTTGTACAGGCCTTGCCTCAGTTTCATGTAACCCCTTGTACAAAGCCAGGCGCAGACCCTGAGCAGCAGAGAAATAAATGAAGCGATGGGGGGCCCCCGAGATAGTTGCATGCATGCATAAGCATTGCAAGACCACTACATAAGCATTCCATGAGCATTGCATATGCATATAGATGAGGTCACATCTTGCATCATTCCCATCTACATAAAGTTGCAGGTTCCTGCCAGGAGCTTGACCTCTACCGGGAGTTGGGAAGATGAACCAGTACTGCGATCTCCGGCAAGCCAAATAGATAAGTTCTACCTCTTGTCCATAAGTGTTCTGTAAGCTAAAACTTGTGCATAAGAAAACCTCGCCGCTCTTTGAAACTTAGGTGCTCCCATCTCTGGACTTGAACATTGTTTCAGCCAGGATGGTCGCAGTGGCCTTTGGTGAAAAGAGATTGGTGGTGGGCTGGTCCCTTTATTTTTTGCCCAGTAGGCTCAGTTCTCCGGCAACAAAATAAAAAGGGTGCCAGCAGGATAGCCTGCCGGGGAAAACTCGTTTATTTAAAGTAAAGAGGCATTCCACCTCTGCATGGACATATACATGCATGGGTTCCCGACAAGGTTCATCTTTTTCATTAATATGCTGATCATACAAGTATGAACCTTACAGAGCAAATACATGGACTCGAGAGATTACATTATTTGAACTAAAATTTGGAAAGTGCCCACCGTTTAAGATTGAAAAAAGATAAGTGCCCCATGATGCCTTTGCCCTTGTCCATCTCCTTCAAGAAGAGGTCGAGGAGGCCAGGGGCGGACCCAGCTGGGATTCGGCGCCTCCCTAGGATCAGGATGGCACTGCCCATCAGTAAGGAGGAAGAAACCGGAGGGCAGGCACAGATGGTGACGCTGCTGGAGGACCATATGGGGGACACGGAGTCACCGGCAAACACGACTCGTCGGAACGGTCGTCCCCGTTCTTGATGCGTCGTGGGTTGCCGCCGCCGTCTGCATCACTGCCACTGGAGGACCTCAACACGATAGTCGCGCCAGACACCATGCTCTTTGGTTTATCCTACAGAGAGCATGGTCGTCCCCAACGGCCCTGACATCAGAAACCACCGCACGTTCTGAAGACATGTATGATAGCAAGAAGCCCTCCTATGCGACGAGAGGATGACACCCAGGGATAGTCAGGTTCGCCTTTGTTGACGGCGAACCCTCTCCGCGACTCTTCCCGAACACCGCGAAAGGAGGAAGAATGGGGAGCGACCGACTACCACGCCCCATGCCTACTCCAGGCCTTGGCATGGTGTCACTCGCGTCCCCTCTCACTATAATCAAGGCTACGGGCGGCCGGCGACGAGCACACCGAAGTCACCACCTCTGATGTTACCACCACGCCGCCCGAGTGCCCCCCTCGGGTCTGTACGAAGCTCCAAACTGGAGCCCGAGGCCTGGCCTCAAGCTCTTCCCTTCAACATAACCAATAGAAGGCAGAAAGTAGAGGAGAAGAGATGCAAAGATGGATGGCTCCGCTCTCCCCTCGCCCCTCCTTTTATAGGTGGGCCGAGGAGAGGAGCCATTCCCTCAACAAGCGACCACCAGCCTCGCCTTGATGCTCTCCCACACCACGCGCCTCTATTACCTACCCCACGCGATGCATGCAGCATACGTGGCTAAGGATAAGAGCGTGGTGGGAAGAGTGAATTGGCAGTTTCTACCCCATGCGTTAAAGTCATTCACGGGCCATTACAAGAGTGGCCCCACCACGATTGGCTTTACACGACACACGGGAAAACTTGAAACTGGCCCGGGCTCAAGGTGAATGACGAAGCAAAGAAGACCTCAAGAAGCCAGCCTCTTCCGCACCCCTGCCTGTGCACTTATTAGGGCCCACCCCGACGACGCTCGACAACGTGTTTGGGGCAGGCCCGGGGGCTTCTATCGGTGCAACAAACCCTAGGTCCGTTGCCCAGACTGTGCATAGGCACGGGAGCCAGATTACGGCACCAAGATCAGGCCAAGATACAAGACATCAAGATCTTCAAAGGACCAACATGTAGATCAAGAGGACCAAGGCCAAGCCAGAGAAGTAAGAAACCACCAGGAGAAGAGCCTCCCTTGCCGGGCAGGCAAGCCAGGCAAGGACCGGGGCGCCCCCAGAAGAAAACATCCAAGATGTCCCGGCAGGGCCTACCGGGATTAGCGGAGGCAGAGCCACCTCACCAAACCACTTCACCACGATGCACGTCATCGATCGATGCGGTGTCAAGCCACAAAGTGACTGAGTGGTAGCCATTTGCCACATGGCACCCTCTTTCTACTGGAAATACCTACAGGCGACACCCGTCCTGCGATGTGTCGAGCGAGCAGGCGTGAAGCTGGCGAAACAGCCCTGCAAAGCTTGCCGGGCAAGCGATGATGTGACGTTGAGCAGCGCATTTAATGCGCTTTGTCAGCCTACAGAGTTAGGTATGATAGCACTGTTCGCTATCTTATCAGTGCATAATGACTAATTTGCCATTCTGGTGACCCCTTAATCTATAAAAGGAGGCCCATGGCAACCGTAGAAAGGGTTAGAAGGTTGGACGCCCACACACTCATACGCGCGTAGCCACTGTCGCCCCGAGGCAACCCTGCCGGGCAAGTGTACCGCGCTCCACCACCATCAATCAACAAAAGCAGGAGTAGGGTTTTACGCCTCGCGGCGCCCGAACCTAGGATAAACTGCCCGTGTGATCTCTGCCGTGCTGCCCCATGCACTTCTGCTCTTTGTGTATCGTGCCATCCCCCGCCGAACCAGCAAGGGACCTTTGGTCCCATAGGTGGTCGTGGTTTCCCGCGACAAATTGGGAGAAGTGCCACTTTATGGTTAATGAAGGTATTGTTTTGGGCCATAAAATTTCTGAAAGAGGTATTGAAGTGGACAAAGCTAAGATTGATGCAATTGAGAAAATGCCATATCCTAAAGATATCAAAGGTATCCGTAGTTTCTTAGGTCATGCTGGTTTCTATAGGAGATTTATCAAAGACTTTTCTAAAATTTCTAGGCCTCTTACAAATCTTTTGCAAAAGGATGTTCCTTTTGGTTTTGATGATGATTGTTTAGAAGCCTTCGAAATACTCAAGAAAGCCTTAATTTCTGCACCTATTGTTCAATCACCTGACTGGAACTTGCCTTTTGAAATTATGTGTGATGCTAGTGATTATATTGTTGGATCTGTTCTAGGACAAAGAGTTGATAAGAAACTAAATGTTATTCATTATGCTAGTAAAACTCTAGACAGTGCTCAAAGAAATTATGCTACTACTGAAAAATAATTTTTAGCAGTGGTGTTTGCCTGTGATAAATTTAGATCTTACATTGTTGATTCAAAAGTAATTGTTCACACCGACCATGCTGCTATTAAATATCTTATGGAAAAGAAAGATGCTAAACCTAGGCTTATTCGATGGGTTCTCTTGCTACAAGAATTTGATTTACATATCACTGATAGAAAAGGAGCAGAGAACCCCGTAGCTGATAACTTGTCTAGGTTGGAGAATATCCTTGATGACCCACTACCTATTGATGATAGTTTCCCGATGAGCAGTTAGCAGCAATATCGTAACACTCCTTGGTATGCTGACTATGCTAATTACATTGTTGCTAAGTATTTAGCACCTAGCTTTAAATACCAACAAAAGGAAAAAAATCTTCTATGATTTAAGACATTACTTCTGGGATGACCCACATCTTTATAAAGAAGGAGTAGATGGTATTATTAGACGTTGTATACCTGAGCATGAACAAGGACAAATCTTACGGAAATATCACTCCAAAGCTTATGGAGGACATCATGCGGGAGACAGAACTGCTTACAAGGTATTGCAGTCTGGGTTTTATTGGCCTACTCTTTTCAAGGATGCTCGTAAGTACGTCTTATCTTGTGATGAATGTCAAAGAATAGGTAATATCGGTAAGCGTCAAGAAATGCCTATGAATTATTCACTTGTTTTTGAACCATTTGATGTTTGGGGCTTTGATTACATGGGACCTTTTCCTTCCTCTAATGGGTATACACATATTTTGGTTGCTGTCTGTAACAGCCTGGATTTTTGCCCTTTTCTTTTTTCCTTTGAGTTTCTTGGATTTCCTGATTTGGTTTGCTTTTCCGTGGCTATGTGGTTCTGAAACTTGGGAAGATCATGTCTTCCTAGGTTTATAGTGGCTTGTCACTCTCATCATCATCCCAAGATCATGTCACTTCCATCCTTGACCTAACCAAATATTCTTTTTATTGGGAATATTCCTTTTTCAATTAAAGGAATAACCCTTTAAACCCTAGGTTGTGAAGCAACCTATATTTCTGTCACTCCCAAAATTCCCAAATAATTCTCATAAATTGTTTGGGTCATATCTTCCTCAAATATGTCAAAACCCTTCCTTGGCATCATCAAAGATAATTCACAAATATTCCTTTTCTGATTCTGCCCTAAGTAGTGGTTTGAGAAGGAAGTGTCATTTATCTTTGCTTATTTGATCCCAAACGTTTTAGACATCTTTTACTATCCATATCATTGCCCCATGCCAAAACTCAACTCAATTTGCCTAGCAAATATTACTGAGCAATTTTTCAAAGTTCTTGTCTGAGGGAAGTGATTGTGAAGGAAGTACAAGCTAGGCATATCCAAATGAGTTGAAATTTTACAAGGTCCTTCATATGACCAAACCATGACTCTCCACCAAATTTGAGCTCATGTAACTCATCTATGTGAGCCCAGCTCCAAATCTTGGTTTCTGGTCAGATTTTTAGTTTGTGAAGCAACCATATTTTATATTGCTTCATTTAAGCAGAAAATTTTCCAGGGCATTCCCCCATCCATATAAACTCTCTCCACCAAGTTTTGGCCCATTTCATCCATCCATTTGCCCTGTGCAATTTTTCCAAAATTTTGTCCAGAGAGATGCTTTGTGAAGCAAGTGCTATTTTTGTTCATCCAAATGGCATGAAACTTTTTTGGCATCTTCATATCTTCAAATCATTGGGCCATGCCCAATTGCAGCTCAACTTGCATCTTCATGTGAGTGCATCATCCAAATCCCTAATTCTGGCCTATTTTGCAATTTCTACAGCAACCCTCATCTAAATCTCTCCTCTTAGTCTGATTTTTGGTAATCAGCATCACTTTAGTGATTAATCATGCTGTGCCAAATCTCAGAGTCTAACTCCTCTCATGTGAACCACGGAAGGCGAAAAACACCTTGCTGTTGCTCTCATTTGTGGCTATCTGCAAATCTCTTCTTTGCCCCCAGGATCTTTTCTTCCTTCATTGCAACTAAGAGCACCAGGGACTTTCTGCTAGACACCAATTTGTGCGCTAGTGAGCATTGAATGCCCAGGGTCACGCGGTGACCACTGCCCTGGCATGCCATGGCCGCGCGCTGGGTATTGTTTTGCTCGGGCCCCTCCTCCTCTCGTCGCTCTTGCACAACCAGCCATGTCCAGCAGATTGCCCTCGTTGTCCGCTTCCCCCTGGGACTCCTCTCCGACCTCCAGAAGCCTCCTCGTCGGCGCTCGTCGCCGCCCGCCCACGGGAGCTCTGTAGCCGACAACATATTAATGGCGCCTGGCCTCTTCCTCTGCTCCCCTTGGCTCCGGCTACGCCATGACCTTATGTAGCTCGTCCAGTTCCTCCTCGTCGTGATCCCGTGCCCTCCTCATGATCGAGAGCGTGGTAGAGCCACGAATGGACTCGCCCGGCGGCAACCGGTGCGGGTGCCCTTGTCCCGCGCCTATTTATAGCCCGCCCCGAGCGTCCCCGAGCTCACAAGCCACTCCCTCTCCTTCCTAGGACCCCGCCTAGCTACTCCCACGAGCTCCAGAGCCCCTCCTTCCCCACCCATGGCCGAAACCTCACCGCCGGCCGCCACCTAAATTGCCTCGATGCCGGCCTCCCCTCCTCCTCATTCCACCAGCACTAGCTCCCCCGCACTCCGGCGATCCTCCCCACCTCGTCAACTCATCCCCGGAGAACCGGAGCCCCTAGCCTGAAGCTCAACCGCCCTCAAACGCTTTTTCTATCCCTGTGAGCTGCCGTCGCCCCGCTGCTTCTTCCCGGTGCCCGTGCTTGGTCTGAACGGGACCGACGCACCACCACGAGCTCGCCGGTGGTCTCCACTTGGCCGTAGATCACCGGAGTGGCCCGCTCCATCGCCGGCCACGGCCTCCCCTTCCCCTCCTCTGTTCCTGATTGGGAGAAATGGGAGGAGGAAGAAGACAGGAGCTAGGTGGGCCCCGCATCGCCTCCAGAACCCACCTGTCAACGACTACGCGTTGACCCCGCCTCGCCACGTCATGTAAGTGGAGTCGCATTTCCCAGAATGCGCTTTCAACATGCTGAAAGCATATTTCCTTCTACTGCGGCTTGAAAGCCGTTTCCTCTATTCTGAAAATGTAATCTCAGACAATGCGTTTTCTATTTCAGCCGCCATGGGCCTCTCTGTGAATATAACTTTTATAGATTAGTCCCTCAACTTCCACCCATCGTATCTCCACGACCGTAACTCCGATTGAGGTGAAACCAACGCTCACTTCTTCGTCTCATCGAGCTCTATCTTTTGGTAACATTTTCACTAGGTGGTCTCATAGTGAAAATGACCATTTTTCCCTTGCTTCAAATCAGCCCCCTCCGAGAGAGAACCGTCCGGCGTTTCGTTCCGCGGCTTCACCGCACGTCTTCCCGGAGTCTCTGTCACCCCCAGGCAAGCCACAACAGCCACTTGCATGATAGCCATGCAGTAGCCATGGTTTTCAACTTGAATATTTAATAAATGCCTGCTTGTTTTGATATGGTTATCATTGTTTTGGTGATGCTTATGCATTTGTGCTCACTATCATGCTATGTTTTTATGCACCTCGTTATCATGTATGAGTTGCTAGTATCTCTGTCGTATGTCAGGTTTGATAGTAGTAGCAGTGTGTTCTTTCGGATGCATGTTTACGATCTGTTATCTAGTGCCGTAGCTATGCATGTTACTTTGCATCCAGTTGGTTATATGCTTACTTGGTAGTATTCTGGATGAGTTCTTGCATGGTATTTATTTATGATGTTAGTGGTCATGATATGCTCATGTGTAATGTTATGCTCGTCAGCTTGCCATGCTCATTTGGTTAATGTTTCATTATGGTTATGCTCGATGATTATGTTGCACTTCCATGCTTATGTTGATTCATGCTCATGCATTGTAGTTGCATCATGTTATTTTAATATGGCTCAACTTATTTCATCCAAGTTTAACCGGACTTAATTGAACTTGAACAACTGTTGGTTGAGTCATGGTGCCACCATATCGAGTTGACCAGTGCAACCACACTTGCCTTTATGGGAGGGTCCTAACTGGGTCTATTGTCGTGTCTCTCGCCGGTGCCTCCAACGATGGAAGGTTATGGGCGCGCGCTACCCTGATCAGGTAGGCAGACATAAGCCTTGTGTGCCCGTAGTTGTCAGGCGCCTTTTTGTCCCCGTTTGGGACCGTTTATGTTTTTGCCACAACGGTGGCCGTTGATGCTTTTGGTAGGCACGGGGCCACCCAGGACTGAACCCTAAGGGGGTGTTGGTCGGAGTGGCCAGGAGAGTGTCATGGCAGTAGGTCGGTTTTGTCGGAACGGCGTTGGTCCACCCGAATGGGAGTGCGAGGCCATGGGTTCCGTGGTGTGGGTACAGTGTGCTAACCTCTGCAGAGTGTGTGTTAAATCTATCGATAGCCGTGCCCGCGGATAAGGGCCCAGTTCATAGTTGGTCACAATATGGGTCAACAATAATAATAATAATAATGTGCTTAATAACAACCCTGGTTCGATGATGAGAGAAGTTGGTTGATCTTTATGTGATCGTGAGAGGATCACCGTGGTATCGAGGATACCAAGTTGTTGGATATTTGTGGTGTTACGCGAGAATCACGGGTAAAGGTCAAGCTCCTTGTGGTCATTAATGATTACCACGGTATTGTAATACCAATCTTGATCGGATCCTGAGATGATCGTGTGATGTCCGGGATGGTAAGATGATGTATGTGATGGTTACGAGGTAACCCGAGCAGGCTAAGTTGGTGCATGATAATGTCATCATGTTGCATGTAGTATCATCATGTTCATATGTTCTTGCCATGCTAAAGTTGTATCATGTTCAGTTGTGCATGCCATGTTGTTCTGTTAGTATCATGCCCATGATTGATTTAACCTGCTAATGCCATGCTGTTGTTTGTCTTGACTGCTTTTGGTTATTGTGGGCTTGCAAGTACATTCTATGTACTGACCTGGCGTGTCATGCCAGTTTGCAGGTCGTGCCTCGATTGCTTGCTTGTTTGGTGTGGTTCCTGTGTTCACGAGCTAGGATAAACATTCCAGCCAGAGTCCCTGCGGATTGGAGTCCATCATCGCCGTTCGTTGTTCCGCTGTCAGTAGTTGTTTCACTGCCTCCACTTGTTATGCTGCTTGCATAGAGCAACTGTGGTTGGCGTAGTGTCGCCGTGCCGATGTTACTCATTGTAATAATGGAAGCCTTGTATTCATATTCGTGTTATAATAGAAAGCTGGTTTGTTCTATGCTAAGCAGTGCCGTATTCCAGAAGACTTCACCTCGATCTCTGGGATGGAATACGGGGCATCCCGGTTTCTCTGAGCCGGGGTGCCACAGGCTTGGTATCAGAGCAGGTCTAGCTATAGATGTCCTAGTCCGCTGGAATGTTAGAAAATGGTAGTATAGGGTCCGGTTGTTACCCTTGCTTGCTACATTTAGTTGTTGCATTTGTTTGCTGCATATAGTCTTATTTCGGTTACCCCTAACCCCTGTTTCATGCTTAGATGGCGGTCAACTTCCATGAGTTCAGTGCCCTCCCCAGAGCTCCCGGTGCTATTCCTATTGCGTTCAGTCCCACTCCTGCACCTCTTAGCTTTGCCACCCTCCTTGGTGACATGTGGCGTAGCATTTATCCACTCGGAGATCCACCTCATTATCAAGTATTCCAGTCTTCTGACGGAGGAAGAATCCTGGAGTATGTTGCTCATGTCCATCTGTCAGCCCCGATTCCTATTGGTAAGCACACCTACAGTTTCCACGGTGGTTACGGCGCTACTCGCGAGCGTGCCGTCCAGCTTGCCGCAATGGTAGCAATCACCGGTCTTCGTCGTTAAGAGAGCATGGTGCAAGAGAATCGTGCTTACTAGTTCTATCCCAGCATCGCCGAGAATCCCAAGCGGATCCAGTTTCCGTCTGTCGACCCTCAAGATGACCCGACTATCCTCGCCATGTCCCGTTACATGATGGCCGAGTGTCTTCTTATTTCCGAGTTAGTCCGAGACGCCATTTGAGCCAGGAGATTGCTCGGTGCTTTCCTACCTCAGTCTCCGCCAGCTTCTCCAACCCCTCTGCCTCAGCCATCCGGAGTTTTAGAGTCAGCAGTTCCACTCGCTACTCTCTTAGCTTCCTCGTCAGTTCATGAGCGTTTGCTCAAGCATAGGGTGTAGTCCTTCGTGTAGTGCTTGTGCATCTGCTGTAGTATCATGCGTGTGTGTGCCTATGTGTTGCAGCTTTGTAGCTTGTTTGCTGTGTGCTTTGTTGCAATAAATTGTTTTCTCGTGCTCTTTGTTTTGAATCCTCGATGTTACCCCCTTATGGAAATTACTCCTCGACTGACACCGGAACAGAAGAAGCCGTGAGAAGTACAGATATACACCAAGGAATTCAGTTAAAAGCAATGAGGTTTTCAGCTGACAACATTGTAGTGCAGACATCCGTCTAGATACAAATTATATTCTGATCAGACTTTCAGTAACGAGTACCCGTCAGAGATACACCTTTATCGCAGCAATGATTAAATCAGCAAGAGAACAAAATTGGATCAACAGTGCATTTCAAGTCAAAGGTATGGTCTATGCACAATGATTGAATCTGCCATAAGTCAAATTTAAAACATTTGACACCCATAAGTCAGTCCAAATACGCAATGAATTCAGCAAGGACAGTCAGACAATTCTTGTCATACAACTAATCAGCTATCGGACTGACAAGAATATATATATGTCATTCCATTCACCAAGAAAATCAGTTCCGTCCATCTCCACAATTTATTGGCGAAGTATACAAAGACAAGGTTCCCAGTCTGCATCGGTAGGGTATGAATGGATTCCCATGCAAGATATTCAGTCTTCTCAATAAAATACTGCAAAAGTTTATGGCATAAGGTACCGAGTCTTCCCTAGCAAGTCTTTAAGGGGGGAAGCTTAGGAGGTGCGGTACCCCATTTTCCACAATAAGATATCCACCGAAGGCTTCGGGCACAAGCCATCCAGTCTTCCGCAGCACGATACCCGGTGGTTTCCAAACGCAAGCTGCCCAATCTTCTTCAGTACGACACTAGTACAAGATATTAAACTATGAATTGTCAGCATATGACAAGTGTTTTCCAAGTGGCAGATCTGCAACAGTTGGGTCTGAAACAAGGATCAGTCAGAACAAAGGTATGCCTCAAGAATCAGATATTTGTTCATACTATGAGTATGCTGCCAAGTCCATGCAAGTCTCTCGCACAAGGTAGAATTCACGGTACGCATCCGACAACCTCACCAGTTATTCAAGAGACAAAAAAACCAATGGGTGATGCAATAGTCGACAAATCTTGAAGGAAAGACAACATTGAGGCAATAGTCTTGGCAGTGACTATCAAGATCAGCCCCGCACATCTGACAAGGTGATGTTATTAATCCTGTCACTGTCTAGCATAGTCAGCAAAAGTAATGAGATCTATAAGCCCACGTGAACTGGATAAATATCCCGAGGCTCAAGACATGAACCAGACCAAGGTATGATTGCAAGATTCAGGGCCGCCAAAATAATCAAGGATATATAAGGCCCAGCTCTTTCAGTTAAGGATCCAGATGAAGAAGGTAATAATGAAAGAGCAAGACCAATAATACAGGTGTGCCGGTTATTGTGTGAGCAATGTGGTATGTATGCCCAAGGCAGACTTATTCCATATCGAACCCCGTGAAGATACGCCTAAGATGTCTACTCCATTCTAGTAAGGACCTCATGGCAAGGCAACCAGCTCAGTCCACAGTATGCTCAGAACTATCAGGATTGAATGCCCGAATCTGTCAAGTCCGAACCCAGGACAACTCAATATATTGACCTCAGCACCCGCGCTGGAGTATCGCACGGACTGTTATTCCCATGGAGATACCAGCAAAAATGAAGAATCAGTGTGAGAACACATACTTTGAGGATTGTTATCTCTCGCATATGGGAAGCAATTAAAGAATACCCTGTGTGAATGGGATTCTTTGCCAAGATCACAGCCGTCAAGCCTGCAAATGTTATCATCAGGAGATGGTGCATTTTTCTATCAGTCACGACAAGCAATAGTCAAACCTTTGGTACAACTTGGATACTCAAGACTGTGAAGCCAGTCAAGATAAGTTAGAAACTCCTGCAAGATGTCAGAATCCATTAGCAGAATAGGTATGATCCACATCACTGCTTTGAACCCAGAAGGCATACATATATTTGAGGAACCCGATGCCTGTATAGAAGAGATTCTTTGTTCCACGGGAAGAAGCGTTCCCCAACTCCGTGGAATATTCTCGGTACTCGATACAAGAATAACCTCTCCAGCAAGGATCAATATCAAGAAGGACACGTATGACAGAAGGTCTTTCGGACCCTAGCTCAGCCAACAGATATGAAAGAAAATTTGAGTCAGTATGAACCGGAACATATGAGGTAAGTCCTATCAGAATGTCAGATACGGTGAAGCAAACCACCCCAGAACAAGATAGTCAGTCAGAACCAATTCAGTGGAAATATTATATGAGAATGAATAAAAGAAACCCGAGTTGGAAACGGTTTCTTCAAGTCAGAAAAATTATTTATCCCTAAGCAACCAAATCTCAAGGATGAGATTTCTTTAAGGGGGGAAGGTTTGTAACAGCCTGGATTTTTGCCCTTTTGTTTTTCCTTTGATTTTCTTGGATTTCCTGATTTGATTTTCTTTTCCATGGCTATGTCGTTCTAAAACTTGGGAAGATCATGTCTTCCTAGCTTTATAGTGGCTTGTCACCCTCATCATCATCCCAAGATCATGTCATTTCCATCCTTGACCTAACCCAATATTCTTTTTATTGGGAATATTCTTTTTTCTATTAAAGGAATAACCCTTTAAACCCTAGGTTGTGAAGCAACCTATATTTTCGTCACTCCCAAAATTCCCAAATAATTCTCATAAATGGTTTGGGTCATATCTTCCTCAAATATGTCAAAACCCTTCATTGGTATCATCAAAGATAATTTACAAATATTCCTTTTCTGATTCTGCCCTAAGTAGTGGTTTGAGAAGGAAGTGTCATTTATCTTTGCTTATTTGATCCCAAACCTTTTGGACATCTTTTACTGTCCATATCATTGCCCCATGCCAAAATTCAACTCAATTTGCCTAGTAAATATTACTGAGCAATTTTTCAAAGTTCTAGTCTGAGGGAAGTGATTGTGGAGGAAGTACAAGCTAGGCATATCCAAATAAGTTGAAATTTTGCAAGGTCCTTCATATGATCAAATCATGACTCTCCACCAAATTTGAGCTCATGTAACTCATCTATGCGAGCCCAGTTGCAAATCTTGGTTTGTGGTCAGATTTTCAATTTGTGAAGCAACTATATTTTATATTGCTTCATTTAAGCTGAAAATTTTCCAGGGCATTCCCTCATCCATATGAACTCTCTCCACCAAGTTTTGGCCCGTTTCATCAATCCATTTGCCCTGTGCAATTTTTAAAAAATTTAGTCCAGAGAGATGCTTTGTGACACAAGTGCTATTTTGGTTCATCCAAATGGCATGAAACTTTTTGGGCATCTTCATATCTTCAAATCATTGGGCCATGCCCAATTTAAGCTCAACTTGCATCTTCATGTGAGTGCATCATCCAAATCCCCAATTCTGGCCTGTTTTGCAATATCTACAGCAACCCTCATCTAAACCTCTCCTCTTAGTCTAATTTTTGGTAATCAGCATCAGCTTAGTGATTAATCATGCTATGCCAAATCTCAGAGTCTAACTCCTCTCATGTGAACCACGAAAGGCAACAAACACCTTGCTGTTGCTCTCATTTGTGGCCATCTACAAATCTCTTCTTTGCCCCCAGGATCTTTTCTTCCTTCATTGCAATTTAGGGCACCAGGGACTTTCTGCTAGACACCAATTGGGGCGCCAGTGAGCACTGAATGCCCAGGGTCACGCGGTGACCACTGCCCTGGCATGCCAGGGCCGCGAGCTGGGTAGTGTTTTGCTCGGGCCCCTCTACCTCTCGTCCCTCTCGCGCAACCGGCCATGTCCAGCAGATTGCCCTTGTCGTCCTCTTCCCCCGGGACTCCTCTCCCCCTCCAGAAGCCTCCTCGTCGGTGCTTGTCGCTGCCCGCCCACGGGAGCTCTGTAAAGGACATCGTATTAATGGCGCCCGACCTCTTCCTCTGGTCCCCATGGCTCCGGCTGTGCCATGGCCTTTTGTAGCTCGTCCAGTTCTTCCTCATCGTGATCCCGTGCCCTCCCCGTGATCGAGAGTGCGGCAAAGCCGTGGACGGACTCGCCCGGCGGCAACCGGTGCGGGTGCCCTCGTCCCGCGCCAATTTATGATCTACCGCGCAGAGTGAAATTTGAAACTTTTTGATAGTTAAATGAGAGGGAATAAAAAGACTTTCCCAAACTTTCATTTTTGCATTTATGATTTCCGTGAGTTCAAATTCTTTTCAAATACAAAACCCTAGAGAGAAGATGATATGACTTCTTCCATTTAAATAAATGAAAAGGGTTTTTGAAAAGATTTGAATTCCATTTGGAAATATTTTCAACATCGGAAACTTCATGCAACTCAATGATTTTCATGAGAGAAGATAAAATGACTTCTTCAAATCATATGAAATATGAGTTGGGAGTTTAAAAGAATCAAATTCAAAGTTCCATTGAAATTATTTTCAATTTAGAGTTATTTGGATTTTATTCAAATTATTTTCCTCCTAAAATAAAATATATGGAAAATAGGGTAAAATGATTCCCTACATCAGAAAAAATGGAGAGAAATAAATTTGAAATTATTTTGGTATTTTTAAAATGATTTTTATTAGGTTTTATTGCACCAGAAGCACTCTTTGCTTTATTTAAATTTTTGTGGATTTTTATTTGAGTCTAGAAAAATGTTCATCTTGTAGAAAATCTTTTTCTGAAAATTTTGATATATAATATGGCTATGTTAAGTTTTATTTTATTTTTTATTTGTCTGTAAAATTGTTTATTAAAAAAACAAAAAAAAAGGATCTCCGCCGACTGGGCCGAAGCCCAGCCAGCCGACCGGCCCAGCGCCGATCGCCCTGACCTCGGGACAGAGTCCCGAGCACCCCCTACTCCCGTCGCCGCCGTCCCGCAAGCGGACACCGCCGCCGCCTCTCCCTGACCCCTCCTCCACGCCTCACGCCTCCCCCGACCTCCTATAAAGCTGCCGCCCTCTCTCTCCCTCCTTTCCCGCATCTCGCGCCGCCGCCTCGCATCGCCGCTGCCGCGCCGTACTCGCCGCCGCCGCTGCCGCGCTGCGCCGCCCTCGCCGCTGACGCCGCTCGCCTCCGCCGCCCTGCGTGGCTGCCGCCGTCGCCTCGAGCTTCGCCGCCTCGCCCGCAGCCGCCGCCGCTGACCCGAGCCACCGCTGCCGTCGTCCGCTGCCGCCGACCGTCGCCTCCGTTTTTGAAGAAAACCGTCCCGACCGGTAAAAACCCGCAAAAACCCGATCCGGTTTTCTTTGGTTTTTCTTTTTAGATCGGTTTTCTTTTTAATTAGTCCGATTCAGTGAACGTTCGCTGGTTAGGTCTTCACAGCGAATGAATTCATTAGATTAGTTTCTGTTAGCGAGCGTTCGTTCAATATTTTTTTCTTTTTTCTGTTTATTTATGTCAGGGACCTATTCATAATTATTTTCTTACAGATTAGCCCCTAGACTTGAAACCTTCGCTACTCTTTGCTCGCTTGTCCAAATCCAGCGAAACCAATGCCCACTTCTTCGTTATGATCCCCTCTATCCAGTAATCCAACTTAAACATATTTTTGAAATTTAAAAAATTTGATTTCAAACAGTTTTGAATTCAAACTTCTTTTGTTCATAACTCGAGTTTTATAACTCCGATTTAATTGATTCTTTTTGCAAATCGAAGCTCTTGTACTAAAGCTTCTGATAAGTCCAAATTCACCCAATTTTGGTACTGTTAGAAATTGTTTTCTGTTGCAAGAGTTATTTGCCTGTTTTCGAAGTTTTCCGAGATCTTTTCTTCGATTCTTTTGCATGAGTGCTTATGTATGCAATTGCTTGCTCACGATAGATTGACCGGAGTCTGACGAGTAGAACTATCATGAGTTATGAGTGCGAATCATCTTCATCAATAGTACAAGGCAAGTTCACACTTTGATCATACTTTTCATTACCCAGTTTTTATGCATTAGTTTCAACCCTCGAACATTGCATGAGTAGGATTGATAACATGTGGGTATTGGGAAGTAGTTGATGAGGTAGGAACCTATTGTCTTGCATTCAACCCCTGGGTACTATTACGTTATGCTTACTGCTATGCTATGCTCGTAGATGTGGTTTGGTTTTGAGAGAATTCATGAAAGATGTGAGAGTTATTGTTAACTAAGGTTAACTTAAGGTGGCTACTTTAATACACATCTGGGTGGATTGGTTGGTGCACCCTGGAGCAACTAGTGGTTTGCCCGGGCACCTGGAGAACCTAGTGCTTGCCCAAGGGGATCCCGGAGTGCCCGTGTGATCACCCTAAGGAAGGCCACCCAGGCTCAAAGGGATCATCAGATTATTCATGCTAGAAACTTCCGTGCGCAGCCACAAGCCATTATGGGCTCCGACATAGTTGAGTAAGTTGTGGGAAACCTTTCCATGATAGGCTAGCAGATGTAGGGGATTGTAGGTGTACCGGCCTATTTATCGGTTAAGGGGACCTCTTCGGAAAGACTGTGTCTCGATCATCCATTTCTCGAACATCATGTAGTGCAACAAATACAACGGAGGAGATCGAGTCTTGTGGGGAAAAGTGCGCAAACCTCTGTAGAGTGTACAAACTAATCATGGTTAGATGTGTCCCCGGTTATGGACATCTTGAGTATCTGGTTCTTGAATTATCGTGTTGATCTCATCACATTACTTAAATAATTTTGTTGGGTTGTTAACTTTTAATTTGGGATTGAGTTGGAGGAACCTTCTCAATGTTTATCAACCAATTTTGTAGTTAAATAAAACATATTCCTTTGCTGTAGGGAAAAATTGGCTTTATGCAAAAACAAACTTAGAGCTTTCCACCAGCCAAATATGCATGTAGTGATAGCTATTATTCATCATTGTCCTATGGTGTGAATTTGCCAGTACATTCAATGTACTGACCTACATGGCTGCAACGTCTCATGTTGCAGGAATCTTACAACGAGTAAGTGATACGTTAGGGTTACGATTTCTACACTCAACTTTGCCGTTGGCGTTGATGGGAATCCACAACCTTGTTGTTACTTCCACTATTTGGATTGAGGTAATAGTATTTACGTTACTTTATACATGTGATTTACCTCTGTTATAAATCCTCGAGTACTGTGTGTGTCAGCATACCGATCCAGGGATGACACTTAAGCACAGAGACTTGACTGTCTGAGGTCGGGTCGCTACAAGATGATATCAGAGCACATGTTGACTGTAGGACGTGACCCTAGAAACAGGCAAGGCCATAGAAAAGATTTTTCTCCACCACTTTCTTTTCAAAAAGATCTTTTACCTCTCTTCTCTTCTGAGCTTATTCAAATATTCCCTTTTAGTGAGACCATACCCCCTTTTCCCTTTTGACCACGTGAAGATTCAACTTATGAGACCACTCTAAGAAGTACAAGATATCGGACAACTAAGACCACTTCGGAATGAAGATGATTTTACCGTGCATTATAATAATGGAAACTACAACGGTTGAAGACTCCGAAGACTAGGAGAATTTGAAGGCTCTGAAGAATTCCCAGAATTGTATGACCTAGGAAGGCTACCCTTATGGAACTTGTCAGACTATTAAAGCTGTCAATATCTGAGATCAAGGTGTGTCGGAGAAAGACCGGAACATGGATCATTAGAACTCAAAGTTTTTGTCATGAAAACCCTAAGGCAGGAGATATCAACTATGGAATGATAGCTCATGGCAATGACAAGGGCAGAAACACGGCTATCCATGATGTTATCGCTCGCTTATGCTATTATCACCCTGCTGAGTTAAGCATGCATATGCATGGAAGGATTGGATGGTAGAAGGCTGATGGAGCATCTGTCAGCAAAGGATGCAGTTTTAACCTTAGCTGGTGTATCGCCAGGATCTGGAGTATTACATGAAGAATTTTTAGATGGACCTTCAGGAAGCCATATTTAACAAGGAAGCATTTCGTGAAGAACTCGGGACCCAGAAGCTGGAAGTAGCCAAGCTAGAGGAGCAAAACCTCAAGATACCGGAGATTCGTCAGGAACTGAAGGACAGTAGGACCATGGTTCATGCCAAGGATGTTGAAATCCAGAAGTTTGGAACGCAACTCTTAAAGGACATCACGAGAGACTTCGCGTCAACAGAGATAATCTGGCAAAAGAAGGACAAGCACGATCGGAAGAAGCCATCGGAGACATGAACAAGACTTGAAGAGTTTGGTGACTTTGAAGATTTATTGACCTTTAGAAGACCAAACCCCTATTATATACCTACGTTAGATGCGACGATTGTGAGCTGTCATTTGTTTCATGTTTTTCCGACAGCCACAAAATAAAAATCTGTCTTTTCAAGACTATTCTTTGTATTGTGTGTATCCCTCTCTATCTCTCTTATCTCACCCCAAAACCTTGGAACCAATAGAGGATGAATGGAGATGAACTTACATTTTCGGGACCGATAAGTCAACTAGAGATGGACCGATGGATTCAGGACATGGAAGATCACATGGAGAATAACCCTATAGCCGGAAAGGATATGGCCCAACATGCTCTTCAGTGCTTTGAAAGAGGTGCCGCTACTTGGTGGAGGATGTACCAAACCATCAGTGGATGGCAAGGAGTAACCACCTGGAAAGAATTTAAGTCAACTCTGCTAAAGTCTCGGCTTGTGTCCCAGAAATTGAAGCCTTATGGAAATGTTATGAAGAAACCTTGTGCATGCAAGCTCTGCAGAGAAATAGGACACAACCATAGAGCACACAAGGATGAATGCCCTCATTGTGAAGAAAGTCACCCAACTGAAGAATGCCCCTCTAGGCAGATTATTTTGTTTCTTGTGTGAAGGGACTACCCACTACCCTGCTCAGTGTCACATTTACCCCATGGTACAAAGAACCATCCAGCAGAAGAAAGAAGCAATGAAAGGAGCCCTCATGGAAATTTTAGAAGAACCTGTGATGAAGGAAGAGGTGGAGGACACACCCAAAGAAGATCCAATTAAACCCTGCACCAATTCATGCTATTCATGTGGAGAAGAAGGACACATCTCCCAGAATTGTCTGAATGGGGATCTAGTAGCATTCCTGACAGTGGAAGTAGAGTATGACCCATAGGAAATAGAAGCCCCGATTGGCACGGAAAAGTCCAGGAAGAGAAATAGATTGGATTCCAAGAACAACCCAATTTCTAAAAAGAAGGACCTGAGTCATATCACCTGTTTCAGGTGCAAGGAGTCAGGGCACTACTTTAGCGGTTTCCCAAAAAGGAAGCCAAGGACCCAAGGAGGCTTTGTAATCACAAGGAAACCTCGAGACTTGTCAGAAGTAATATGTTTTCGTTGTAATGGAGCAAGGCACTTTGCCAGAGATTTTCCCAAAGAAAAGGAGGCTTGTGCTAAATGGTTGAGTTTGCAACAAAAGAAATGTAGTAGTAGTAGAGGGAACATTTCTTTTATATTGAGGTGTTGAGTTGAGGCATGTAATGGAAGTGCAGGAGATTGTAATAATTTGAGAATTAATGAAGTTATCATCGTTGGTACTGATTTGGATTTTTTGAGTAGTTACTCTATGAAGAAAGATTTTGACCATTTTTGAGGATATGAGAAATATGGTCTATGGAAGAAGTTGTGCATTTCAAGGGTGGTAGTACCCTATGGGGACACTTGACCCCTGGAAAAGATAATGATATTCCACGAAGTGGACTACGGACAAAATAAGTACGAGTTTTGTCTCGATATATGGGGTACCCCAAGAGTATGAAGGGATGAAGTATTATTGGATATAAAGGAGGTATAATGTTGGTAATAAGGAGCAGTTGTAACTCCATGATGAGTTTTAGTATTCACGTCTTAGTTTGGTACAAATAGAAGGAAGGGAGACCGTACAATTGGATGGATTTAAGAATGCTAGGAAGCTGGATGTTGGAATAATGATCAGTTGCCCCGATGATGATTTTGAGGTTTGCAAGTGATGAGATAGGCCATAACCCACAGGCCCCAGGACCTGCCAAGAAGCAAGCACATTCTTGCTGAAGGAAAAACCCTGGAAGAGGATATGCCTTTGTTAACAGATGATCTTATAGGAGTAACGTGAAACCTGAGAGTTGTGAAGGAACGATGGATGTTTTGTTTGGCTTGCAGAATCCATGGATTTATCCAAACTTAGTTCATTGACAAGAGAAATTCTGCAATACTTGTGAGGATGACCGAGTGTTAGAATGCGAGATTCGCTAAACCGTATACATGGTAATGATTTGGGTGCGGGATGGATTGATCACCATACCGACTTACTCTTATTATTCGCCTTGCTATATGGGATGGTAAATCTGAGTGACTTACCCATAGTAGAGCGACGATGATCAAAACCTTGTTTAAACCTTAGAATGGTATGACAATTTTTCCCCTTGTACAAGGCAGCTATTGCCAATCGTAGGATATACGGTGAGAATGAAGCCCAGACCCATTTCCTGCAGGAGAAACCATAAATTGTTGACCACCAGGAGATATCGATAGTTGTTTAGTATTGGCGCCAGACCCGTCAGCTCAGAAGACCGAGTCTCAGAAGGACCTTACCAAGATAAAAAGGACACAAGAATTGAGGTAAAGGTTATGCCACTACCGGAAGGGCCCAGAGAAGGAATTTTCCCGAGAAATTGAGAAGACCGACACTGTCAAGAATAAAGGATGGAGTATATGAGTTTTGATGGAACCATAACCATGCTTCTAAGGGTGTTAGCACCCGAGACCCCGGATACGATCGATGGATTTTGAGAAGACCCCAAACCTAACATATTTCTTGCTAGCCTCTCCAAATCTCGAGGACGAGATTCATTTTAAGGGTGGTAGGTTTGTAACATCCCAAAATTCTAAATTTTGGAATGTTATATTAAATAGATAGTTATGATTGATTGTTTGATTGTGGTGTGGTTGCTTGAGTGAAATTGAGTGAAATTTGAAACTTTTTGAAAGTTAAATGAGGGGGAATAAAAGGACTTTCCCAAACTTTCATTTTTTCATTTATGATCTCCGAGAATTCAAATTCTTTTCAAATACAAAACCCTAGAGAGAAGATGATATGACTTCTTCCATTTAAATAAATGAAAAGGGTTTTTGAAAAGATTTGAATTCCATTTGGAAATATTTTCAACATCGGAAACTTCATGCAACTCAATGATTTTCGTGAGAGAAGATAAAATGACTTCTTCAAATCATATGAAATATGAGTTGGGAGTTTAAAAGAATAAAATTCAAAGTTCCTTTGAAATTATTTTCAATTTAGAGTTATTTGGATTTTATTCAAATTATTTTCCTCCAAAAATAAAATATATGGAAAATAGGGTAAAATGATTCCCTACATCAGAAAAAATGGAGAGAAATAAATTTGAAATTATTTTGGTATTTTTAAAATGATTTTTATTAGGTTTTATTGCACCAGAAGCACTCTTTGCTTTATGTAAATTTTTGTGGATTTTTATTTGACTCTAGAAAAATGTTCATCTTGTAGAAAATCTTTTTCTGAAAATTCTGATATATAATATGCCTATGTTAAGTTTTATTTTATTTTGTTTTATTTTATTTTTTATTTGTCTGTAAAATTGTTTAAAAAAAAAGGGGGATCTCCGCCGACTGGTCCGAGACCCAGCCAGCCGACCGGCCCAGCGCCGCTCGCCCCTGACCTCGGGATGGAGTCCCGAGCACCCCCGACTCCCGTCGCCGCCGTCCCGCAAGCGGACACCGCCGCCGTCTCTCCTTGACCCCTCCTCCACGCCTCGCGCCTCCCCCGACCTCCTATAAAGCCGCCGCCCTCTCTCTCCCTCCCTCTCCCGCATCTCACGCCGCCGCCGCTGCCGCGCTGCGCCGCCCCGCGCCGCTGACGCCGCTCGCCTCCACCGCCCCGCGTGGCTACCGCTGTCGCCTCGAGCTTCGCCGCCTCGCGCGCAGCCGCCACCGCCGACCAAAGCCGCCGCTACCGTCATTCGCTGCCGCCAACCGTCGCCGCCGGTTTTCGAAGAAAACCGCCCCTACCGGTAAAAACCCGATCCGGTTTTCTTCGGTTTTTCTTTTTAGATCGGTTTTCTTTTTAATTAGTCCTATTCAGTGAACGTTCGCTGGTTAGGTCTTCACAGCGAACGAATTCGTTAGATTAGTTTCTGTTAGCGAGCGTTCGCTCGATAGTTTTTTCTTTTTTTTCTGTTTATTTACGTCAGGGACCTATTCGTAATTATTTTTCGTACAGATTAGCCCCTAGACTTCAAACCTTCGCTACTCTTTGCTCGCTTGTCCAAATCCAGCGAAACCAACGCCCACTTCTTCGTTATGATCCCCTCTATACAGTAATCCAACTTAAACATATTTTTGAAAGTTTAAAAATTTGATTTCAAACAGTTTTGAATTCAAACTTCTTTTGTTCATAACTCGAGTTTTATAACTCCGATTTAATTGATTCTTTTTGCAAATCGAAGCTCTTGACCTAAACTTTCTAATAAGGCCAAATTCACCCAATCCCCCCCCCCCCCCCCCCCCCCCCCCCCCCCCCCCCCCCCCCCCCCCCCCCCCCCCCCCCCCCCCCCCCCCCCCCCCCCCCCCCCCCCCCCCCCCCCCCCCCCCCCCCCCCCCCCCCCCCCCCCCCCCCCCCCCCCCCCCCCCCCCCCCCCCCCCCCCCCCCCCCCCCCCCCCCCCCCCCCCCCCCCCCCCCCCCCCCCCCCCCCCCCCCCCCCCCCCCCCCCCCCCCCCCCCCCCCCCCCCCCCCCCCCCCCCCCCCCCCCCCCCCCCCCCCCCCCCCCCCCCCCCCCCCCCCCCCCCCCCCCCCCCCCCCCCCCCCCCCCCCCCCCCCCCCCCCCCCCCCCCCCCCCCCCCCCCCCCCCCCCCCCCCCCCCCCCCCCCCCCCCCCCCCCCCCCCCCCCCCCCCCCCCCCCCCCCCCCCCCCCCCCCCCCCCCCCCCCCCCCCCCCCCCCCCCCCCCCCCCCCCCCCCCCCCCCCCCCCCCCCCCCCCCCCCCCCCCCCCCCCCCCCCCCCCCCCCCCCCCCCCCCCCCCCCCCCCCCCCCCCCCCCCCCCCCCCCCCCCCCCCCCCCCCCCCCCCCCCCCCCCCCCCCCCCCCCCCCCCCCCCCCCCCCCCCCCCCCCCCCCCCCCCCCCCCCCCCCCCCCCCCCCCCCCCCCCCCCCCCCCCCCCCCCCCCCCCCCCCCCCCCCCCCCCCCCCCCCCCCCCCCCCCCCCCCCCCCCCCCCCCCCCCCCCCCCCCCCCCCCCCCCCCCCCCCCCCCCCCCCCCCCCCCCCCCCCCCCCCCCCCCCCCCCCCCCCCCCCCCCCCCCCCCCCCCCCCCCCCCCCCCCCCCCCCCCCCCCCCCCCCCCCCCCCCCCCCCCCCCCCCCCCCCCCCCCCCCCCCCCCCCCCCCCCCCCCCCCCCCCCCCCCCCCCCCCCCCCCCCCCCCCCCCCCCCCCCCCCCCCCCCCCCCCCCCCCCCCCCCCCCCCCTGTCCCCGGTTATGGACATCTTGAGTATCTGGTTCTTGAATTATCGTGTTGATCTCATCACATTACTTAAATAATTTTGTTGGGTTGTTAACTTTTAATTTGGGATTGAGTTGGAGGAACCTTCTCAATGTTTATCAAACAATTTTGTAGTTAAATAAAACATATTCCTTTGCTGTAGGGAAAAATTGGCTTTATGCAAAAACAAACTTAGAGCTTTCCACCAGCCAAATATGCATGTAGTGATAGCTATTATTCATCATTGTCCTATGGTGTGAATTTGCCAGTACATTCAATGTACTGACCTACATGGCTGCAACGTCTCATGTTGCAGGAATCTTACGACGAGTAAGTGATATGTTAGGGTTATGATTTCTACACTGAACTTTGCCGTTGGCGTTGATGGGAATCCACAACCTTGTTGTTACTTTCGCTATTTGGATTGAGGTAATAGTATTTACGTTACTTTATACATGTGATTTACCTCTGTTATAAATCCTCTAGTACTGTGTGTGTCAGCATACCGATCCAGGGATGACACTTAAGCACAGAGACTTGACCGTCTGAGGTCGGGTCGCAACATCTTGCCATGCTAAAGTTGTATCATGTTCAGTTGTGCATGCCATGTTGTTCTGTTAGTATCATGCTCATGACTGATTTAACCTGCTAATGTCGTGCTATTGTTTGTCTTGACTGCTTTTGGTTATTGTGAGCTTGCAAGTACATTCAATGTACTGACCTGGCGTGTCATGCCAGTTTGCAGGTCATGCCTCGATTGCTTGCTTGTTTGGTGTGGTTCCTGTGTTCGCGAGCTAGGATAAATGTTCTAGTAAGAGTCCCTGCGGATTGGAGTCCATCATCGCCATTTGTTTTCTGATGTCAGTAGTTGTTCCACTGCCTCCACTTGTTATGTTGCTTGCATAGAGCAACTGTGGTTGGCGTAGTGTCGCCATGCTGATGTTACTCATTGTAATAACGGAAGCCTTGTATTCATATTCATGTTAAAATAGAAAGCTGGTTTGTTCTATGCTAAGCAGTGCCATATTCCAGAAGACTTCACCTAGATCTCTGTGCTAGAAGACAGGGCATTCCGGTTTCTCTGAGCCGGGGTGCCACACTGTTGATTATGTTACTAAGTGGGTAGAAGCTATTCCAACTAGTAGTGCTGATCACAACACCTCTATTAAAATGCTTGAGGAAGTTATTTTCCTAAGGTTTGGAGTCCCTAGATATTTAATGACTGATGGTGGTTCACACTTTATTTAGGGTGCTTTCCATAAAATGCTTGCCAAGTGTGACATTAATCATAGAATTGCATCACCCTATCATCCTCAGTCTAGTGGTCAAGTTGAACTTAGCAATAGAGAAATAAAATTAATTTTGCAAAAGACTATCAATAGGTCCCAGAAAAATTGGTCTAAGAAATTAGATGATGCACCTTGGGCTTATAGAACAACATATAAAAATCCTTTGGGCATGTCTCCTTATAAAATGGTTTATGGAAAAGCTTGTCATTTGCCTCTTGAGTTAGAACATAAAGCATATTGGGAAATTAAAGAACTCAACTATGTTTTCAAACTTGCTGGTGAGAATAGGTTGTTTGATATTAGCTCATTAGATGAATGGAGAACCCAAGCTTATGAAAATGCCAAGTTATTTAAAGAAAAAGTTAAAAGATGGCATGATAAAAGAATCCAAAAGCGTGAGTTCAAAGTTGGAGAATATGTTCTTTTGTACAACTCTCATTTCAGATTCTTTGCAGGAAAACTCCTCTCAAATGGGTATACACATATTTTGGTTGCTGTTGATTATGTCACTAAGTGGGTAGAAGCTATTCCAACTAGTAGTGCTGATCACAACACCTCTATTAAAATGCTTAAGGAAGTTATTTTTCCAAGGTTTGGAGTCCCTAGATATTTAATGACTGATGGTGGTTCACACTTTCCTCATGGTGCTTTCCGTAAAATAATTGCCAAGTATGACATTAACCATAGAATTGCATCACCCTATCATCCTCAGTCTAGTGGTCAAGTTGAACTTAGCAATAGAGAAATAAAATTAATTTTGCAAAAGACTATCAATAGGTCCCGGAAGAATTGGTCTAAGAAATTAGATGGTGCACTTTGGGCCTATAGAACAGCATATAAAAATCCTATGGGTATGTCTCCTTATAAAATGGTTTATGGAAAAGCTTGTCATTTGCCTCTTGAGTTAGAACATAAAGCTTACTGGGCAATCAAAGAACTCAACTATGATTTGAAACTTGCCAGTGAAAAGAGGTTATTTGATATTAGCTCATTAGATGAATGGAGAACCCAAGCTTATGAAAATGCCAAGTTATTTAAAGAAAAAGTTAAAAGATGGCATGATAAAAGAATCCAAAAGCGTGAGTTCAAAGTTGTAGAATATGTTCTTTTGTACAACTCTCATTTCAGATTCTTTCTAGGAAAACTCCTCTCCAAATGGGAAGGACCCTATGTTATCGAGGAGGTTTATTGGTCTGGAGCTATCAAAATAAATAATGCCGAAGGTACTAATCCGAAGGTTGTTAGTGGGCAACGAATAAAACATTATATCTCAGGTACGCCCATTAGTGTTGAAAGTAATATTATCCAAACTATGACACCGGAAGAACAGATAAAAGAAACCTTCTGGAACACTCCAGAATCGTGAAAAAGAGGAGGTACGTGATACAGTAAGTAAACGGACTCAGAAAAATCCACAAAATATTTTCTGTCCATTTTGGAATATAACAAAAAATAGGAAAATAAGAAACTACCAGGAAGGTCAACCTGGTGGGCACAAGACACCAGAGCGCGCCTGGCAAGGCGCGCCCAGGTGGGTTGTGCCCACCTCGGGTACCTTCCGGACTCTGTTTTTCTTCCATTTGCTTGTTTCCCAAGATAAAAAATCTTTATATATCACCTTGAACCTATTGACCATCGTACCGCGGAGAAATCTTCTGTTTTCTTTTCCTTGCTGTTTCCAGATAGATCCCATCTACCATGGCCGCTTCAAGCTCCTCCAAGGACAAGTTCTTCAAGAACGTCATCAATCCATATTTGCGGGAGGTGGTGCAGCACCCTCAAGTCATCCAGTTGCATGAGGGGGTGCTTCACATCTGTTATGTGCAAGGACCCAAGGGAACGGGGACCGTGGAGGCCAGGCTTGAAGCTATGGAGCAGGAAGTCTTCCGGTGCAAGGGGATGGTGGAGCGTGGACTCAATACCAATCCCCTCATGATCACGGACTTTACCCGTGAGCTGATGGTGGATGGCAAGTCCATGAAGGAGATCGTCTTCACCCTCAATGAGCAAATCAACTTCCTCCAAAGCCAGATGTACGATCTCCAAAACCAAGTCTTTGAATATGAGGCGAGGTTTAAAGGTATGAGTTTGGCTGCCAGTTGTAGGACCTGTGAGACTCATTCTTCCTATTATGATGGTGAACCTCTGCCATGGAAACCCGAGGACAAGATCGCCTCTACTTCATCACTACCTCCTTCTTCATCACCAAAAGAAAATTGAGTATCTGGTATGGGCACTTCCTTGGCTTCCGCCAAGCTTGGGGGAGGTGCCCTGGTATCGTATCACCCCCACTACCTTTGCCTTTACTTATTTTAGTTCGATCCTTAGTTATCTTTTGCTTTAGATGAATAAAAGTTTAGTTTGATCCTTTCTTTTTAAGAGTTTGCTTAGTGATCTATCCTTGTAATCGTGTGCAAGATATATAATAAAGTTTAGTTTGAGTTTTTGCTTTCTTTACTTTCATGTTTCAATAAAAAGAAAGGAAATAAATGAAAAAGATCATATGCTAATCTTATGGTAGGTAATCACACCACATAAGGAAAAGTATAAGTAGAAAATTTTATTAGAGATTGACAAACATAGCATTGGTAAATGATGCATCTCATCAAAGAATTAATAAGGGAAGAGAAGATTCACGTGCAAATACACTATCCTGGAAATCTTTTGTGATTGTGAGCCCCCATCAAAATATTATATGCCAAAATTGTTGACGTTGGACAAGGAAGACAATGTGATGATTTATTTTTGTTCATATTCACATAGAAGTTATATTGTCATAGATCCTTCAACATGTGGTGCTTGCCCCCCATCTTTGCTAGCCAAAACTCCGCACTAAGTAGAGATACTACTTGTGCATCCAAAAACCCTTAAACCCAAATCTTATTTTCAAGAGTCCACCATACCTACCTATGGATTGAGTAAGATCCTTCAAGTAAGTTGTCATCGGTGCAGTAAGGCAATAAAAATTGCTTCTAGAAGTGTGAGATCATTTAGTGTAAGAGAAAATTGAGCGTTGTACGAACTTGTGATGGTAAAGAATAAAAGTGACAGACTGCATAATAAAGGTTGCCATCACAAGGGGCAATATAACGTGACGTTCGTTTGCACTAAGGGGTTGAGCATACAAACAAATAAGCGCATGGAAACCTCTGCTTCCCTCTGTGAAGGGCCTATCTTTTACTTTTATGTATTTACTTTTATGCAAGAGTCAAAGTTTTTCTCTCTATTCCTTTCTATTTTTCTCCTTTGGCAAGCATCATGTGGTGAGGAAAGATCTAGGCACATATGTCCAGTTGAATATGGGTAGCATGAGTTATTACTGTTGACATCACCCTTGAGGTGAATACGATGGGAGGCGAAACTATAAGCCCCTATCTCTTCTATGTGTCCGGTTGAAACGCTTTGCTCATGTGTATGCAGTGAGTGTTAGCAATCATAGAAGACCATATGATGGTTGAGTATGTGGACTTGCCTAAAGGCTCCGATACGTGACCCTTCCTGAAAAGATGATGAATTATAGTTGCAAAGTTGACTAAGAACATAGTTTGTTGGTTTCCAATAGAGTTTATGCTTTATACTTCGATAGTGTGATGAATTATTACTTATTCATGAGAAGTCTATGATAAAAGTTCTATGATAAAAGTTTTATGTTAAAGTTTGTTGTTGTTATAATAATTCACATGATGCTTCTATGTCCGTATTTTGTTTTTATCGACACCTCTCTCTCTAAGCATGTGGACATGTTTTTCAATTTCGATTTTCGCTTGAGGACAAGCGAGGTCTAAGCTTGGGGGAGTTGATACGTCCATTTTGCATCATGTTTGCTTACTATTATTTATGATGTTTCTATCCCTAATAATGCTTTTTGGAGTAATTCTAATGCCTTTTCTCTCATAATATGCAAGGTACACACAAAGAGGGAGAATTCTGGCAGCTGGAAATCTGGACCTGGAAAAGCTAAGTCAGGCCGCCTATTTTGCACAACTCCAAATGAGCTGAAACTTCACGAGGATTTTTTATGGAAAAAATAAGAAATACTGGAGCAAATAACCACTGGAGGGGGCCACCTGGTGAGCACAAGACACCAGGGCGCGCCTGCCCAGGCGCGCCCTGGTGGGTTGTGCTCAGCCCAGCCCACCTCCGGTGCCCATCTTCTGGTATGGACATCATTTTGACTTAGAAAAAAGAAGGGGAGAACTTTCAGGATGAAGCACCACCGTCTCGAGGCGGAACTTGGGCAGGAGCACTTTTGCCCTCCGGTGGAGCGATTCTGCCGGGGGAACTTCCCTCCCGGAGGGGGAAATCATCGTCATCATCATCACCAAAAACTCTCCCATCTTGGGGAGGGCGATCTCCATCAACATCTTCAACAACACCA
Source organism: Thinopyrum obtusiflorum (assembly GCA_036873465.1). NCBI lineage: Eukaryota > Viridiplantae > Streptophyta > Magnoliopsida > Poales > Poaceae > Thinopyrum > Thinopyrum obtusiflorum. The sequence continues at coordinate 44,574 of JAAAWM010011405.1, read as the reverse complement.
TCTCCTCTCAAACCCTAGTTCATCTCTTGTGTTCAATCTGTGTACAGGAACTATAGATTGGTGCTTGTGGGTGACTAGTAGTGTTGATTACATCTTGTAGTTGATTACTATATGGTTTATTTGGTGGAAGATTATATGTTCATATCAAATATGCTATTTAACACCCCTTTGATCTTGAGCATGATTATCATTCGTGAGTAGTTACTTTTGTTCTTGAGGTCACGGGAGAAATCATGTTGCAAGTAAGGGGGGGGGGGGGGGGGGGGGGGGGGGGGGGGGGGGGGGGGGGGGGGGGGGGGGGGGGGGGGGGGGGGGGGGGGGGGGGGGGGGGGGGGGGGGGGGGGGGGGGGGGGGGGGGGGGGGGGGGGGGGGGGGGGGGGGGGGGGGGGGGGGGGGGGGGGGGGGGGGGGGGGGGGGGGGGGGGGGGGGGGGGGGGGGGGGGGGGGGGGGGGGGGGGGGGGGGGGGGGGGGGGGGGGGGGGGGGGGGGGGGGGGGGGGGGGGGGGGGGGGGGGGGGGGGGGGGGGGGGGGGGGGGGGGGGGGGGGGGGGGGGGGGGGGGGGGGGGGGGGGGGGGGGGGGGGGGGGGGGGGGGGGGGGGGGGGGGGGGGGGGGGGGGGGGGGGGGGGGGGGGGGGGGGGGGGGGGGGGGGGGGGGGGGGGGGGGGGGGGGGGGGGGGGGGGGGGGGGGGGGGGGGGGGGGGGGGGGGGGGGGGGGGGGGGGGGGGGGGGGGGGGGGGGGGGGGGGGGGGGGGGGGGGGGGGGGGGGGGGGGGGGGGGGGGGGGGGGGGGGGGGGGGGGGGGGGGGGGGGGGGGGGGGGGGGGGGGGGGGGGGGGGGGGGGGGGGGGGGGGGGGGGGGGGGGGGGGGGGGGGGGGGGGGGGGGGGGGGGGGGGGGGGGGGGGGGGGGGGGGGGGGGGGGGGGGGGGGGGGGGGGGGGGGGGGGGGGGGGGGGGGGGGGGGGGGGGGGGGGGGGGGGGGGGGGGGGGGGGGGGGGGGGGGGGGGGGGGGGGGGGGGGGGGGGGGGGGGGGGGGGGGGGGGGGGGGGGGGGGGGGGGGGGGGGGGGGGGGGGGGGGGGGGGGGGGGGGGGGGGGGGGGGGGGGGGGGGGGGGGGGGGGGGGGGGGGGGGGGGGGGGGGGGGGGGGGGGGGGGGGGGGGGGGGGGGGGGGGGGGGGGGGGGGGGGGGGGGGGGGGGGGGGGGGGGGGGGGGGGGGGGGGGGGGGGGGGGGGGGGGGGGGGGGGGGGGGGGGGGGGGGGGGGGGGGGGGGGGGGGGGGGGGGGGGGGGGGGGGGGGGGGGGGGGGGGGGGGGGGGGGGGGGGGGGGGGGGGGGGGGGGGGGGGGGGGGGGGGGGGGGGGGGGGGGGGGGGGGGGGGGGGGGGGGGGGGGGGGGGGGGGGGGGGGGGGGGGGGGGGGGGGGGGGGGGGGGGGGGGGGGGGGGGGGGGGGGGGGGGGGGGGGGGGGGGGGGGGGGGGGGGGGGGGGGGGGGGGGGGGGGGGGGGGGGGGGGGGGGGGGGGGGGGGGGGGGGGGGGGGGGGGGGGGGGGGGGGGGGGGGGGGGGGGGGGGGGGGGGGGGGGGGGGGGGGGGGGGGGGGGGGGGGGGGGGGGGGAACAGAGTACAGTAAGACGCAGGCATATAGTACTTCAAAATAAAAAAAATGAGCTCATAGACCTTACCACATTCTTGGTTTGGGACCAGTACAGAACAAGGCGTTCCCAGTCATCGTGCCATAAATGTGTTTCAGGAGAAAGTAAGGGAATTTGATGAGTTTCTTTGCCAGTGAAGTACTTTTTCTCCAGGTAATTCCGATACTGCCACCAAGCATTCTTAAAGATAGCAGAGGTATTAGCAGAGGTTACCTCATCCTGAGATTCCAAATCGGTTCTTCTCTATAGAGAAAAATGGGAACATTTGCTGTATTAAAACCATCATGGAGGTAGAATGTATGGGACAAAATAAAGTATTTGCCATAAATAACATTACTTACACATAACTCCTAGACGAACACCTACAACTGGCTTTTCCCTTCATCTTCAGTGTAATATTTCTATGATGGGAAGATACACACATATGATTTAACAACATCAAATGCGATAGATGCTAAACTACGAATGACTGGTTGTGCTTCGTCCACAGGAATAGGTGTACTAACTGGTGGAGTTGGGGTTCGTCGTGGTAGTACTGGCACTTTGGGCACTAAGAGCTCCATACTAACTGCTCTTGTTTGGGTGCTCTGTGCTGGAGATGGTCCTGTGTCAACTGGAACTGGGTTACTTTCTTCTGTGGTTGGGGTTAGATTGGGTGAAGCTGGTTCTTTGTCCATCGGAGTAGGGGTACAATCTTCGGGAGTCTGGGTTATGTGTGGTAGGGTTGGTTCTCGTGCATGTACAACCGGGGTGTTATCTCCACCAAGAGGTAGCACTGTTTTATTTGAAGACCGTGTTTTTACTCCACTAGATACTGCCATCACCCCCTCCAATTCGAATGGCTGATAAACAAGAAAAGTAGTTGAATGTACATACCTTGTATGAGAGACAGATGCAATAGATAGTGTGGAAAAAAGAGGGCATGAAATAATTCACATGTATATTTTTTAACTAAAAAGAATAGAATGACATAATTTCACATATATGATGTCTATCTAAACTGGATGGCATAGCACGACATAATTCAAAGATATGATGACTAACTAAATAGGATGGCATGAGATAATTATATCATGTCTTTAGTAAACAGGTTGACATGACATAATTCACATACATGTTATCTAAGTAATCATGATCGCATGATATAATTCACACGTGTGATTTATATACTAAGCAGAGGGCATTCACATATATGATGTCTGAAGTAAGAACATGGTGTTGAATATTGTGTATATGATGTCTAAACTATGCAATGCAACACACCATATGCATGATATGAGTAGTATAACCGTACCAAGTTACAGCATACACCTCGGTGGGTGAATAGGACTGGTCATCTATCTCTGAATCCATCTCTAAGGAGTTATCGGGACCCAACAAAAGATCTGCTTTGACAGGTAGCACTGTCTGCTATGAAGACCTTGTTTTCACTCCAGATTTTTCCATCATCCACTGTCTGCTATGAATGTACAAACGTTGTCGACAAATGGAAAGGTAATGAAGAAAAGGATTGGCAAGATATATTTCAAATATATGATGCCTGGTTAAACAGGATGGCATTGCATATTTCACATATATTATGCTGGCTAAAAGAGATGAGATTGTATAATTCACATATATGATATAGAAACTAAACATGTGGCATTATAGAACATGTATAAACAGATGACATATATGATGTCGAAAGTAGGCACTGCAAGGCATAATATGCATCATATGACCAACATCATCATGCTAAGTTAGAGCAAACACCTCGGGGGGTAAATAGGAGTAGTCAGCTCCGTCTGAATCCGCCTCAGAATAGATATCTTCCTCTGGATTACAATCTGGAGCGGGGGAGGGTTTGCCATTGCACCCACCATGGAGCGATGTCTGCATGACATTGTATTGCCGTGCAAAACTCTTCTCTTTTTCTCTACATGTTCAGCATGACTGTGTACAATATTTGACATGCATATGAAAAAAATATAGTGAGATTATGTAAGGAGAGCATGCATAAATCTAGAGTGATGGCAACAACCAGTGGATAGATACAAAAATAATGATAGCAGGCTGATGATAGCTTTACTTTAATAAAAAGACAGATGATGATTGCTTTACTGTTTGTTTCCCAACCAGGATGAACAACATAGGCATACCCTAGCTGAACCAGATAATAGACAAAGATACTATTCATTGCTGCCTCGATATGTGCCCCACAAGCATTTTAAAACTCAAATTTGAACACTAATTCGGACCTGACTTGGAGTCAAAGAAGTGAACAAGACGATAAAGTAGCAGGTAATATTAAGCAATGCATAACATAAGCAGAAACAAAGGGGGGGGGGGGGGGGGGGGGGGGGGGGGGGGGGGGGGGGGGGGGGGGGGGGGGGGGGGGGGGGGGGGGGGGGGGGGGGGGGGGGGGGGGGGGGGGGGGGGGGGGGGGGGGGGGGGGGGGGGGGGGGGGGGGGGGGGGGGGGGGGGGGGGGGGGGGGGGGGGGGGGGGGGGGGGGGGGGGGGGGGGGGGGGGGGGGGGGGGGGGGGGGGGGGGGGGGGGGGGGGGGGGGGGGGGGGGGGGGGGGGGGGGGGGGGGGGGGGGGGGGGGGGGGGGGGGGGGGGGGGGGGGGGGGGGGGGGGGGGGGGGGGGGGGGGGGGGGGGGGGGGGGGGGGGGGGGGGGGGGGGGGGGGGGGGGGGGGGGGGGGGGGGGGGGGGGGGGGGGGGGGGGGGGGAATTGGAAGAGCAGAGGAATGCAAAGAAACATGGCCAAAATAAAGTGAAACAATATGAAAGTGTGTACATTTAGAATGTTATTCTGCCACTAATGCACTTAGTCTTGTTTTCATGCATAAGAAAAGTAGCTCCAGGTGGATGTTTTGCTCCATTCCTTTTAACCAAATGCATGAATAATTGAATAGTAGAGTACCATAGGAAAATTTCCTATTGCTATATTTTCCTTCACTTTTTCCTTTGAACCAAAATAGCCCTAATGGATCAACATGAATGTAGAGTAATAAGTGATGCGACAAGTGTACAACCTCTTTGGCATAGCCGTGTCGACCTCAACATCATTGGGTTGGCCGCTAAAGAAGTTGCGACAGAGGTGGCTGTCGGAGGTGTGGTGGAAGATCTGAGGCGTCTGTAGACGGTGTCCAGGGTACTGCTCTATTGTGATGGATGGTTCCGTTGTTGGAGCAGCTCCCGCGAGCCGTAAGACATCGAGGCTGAAGCAGCACAAGACATACATCGTTAATCTCAAGTGGGATTCTAATAGCATCTCCAATAGATGATGTAAAATACATTACCAAAAAGTGGTAGATGTAAAATGTACATCACCAAAAAACACCTGTCTACAACAGATGAGGTAAAAACTGTTGACTCTGAACTTAACTGTCGAAACTGAAATTTACTGTGGAATCTGAATGTTACTGTCAATACTGAACGCACTGGTATTAGGGATGCACTTCACATGTAGTTTAGGCCGCTCGAGCACTAGTAGTAGAGAAACAGTGATCTAAATCAGCAGGCGACCGACAAGGAACACAATAGCAGATAGCAGCCAGAGCAGCAGCACCTGGAGCACCAGCATGAACTAGAGCCAGACCAGCAACTCGTGTAGGTGCAGCAGCCCTTGTAGCAGCATCAGCAGTGCGAGGGAGAGCAAGAGCAGAGCAGCAGCAGGAGCGAGGGGAAGAGCAGAGCAGCATCGCGAGCGAGCGAGAGCCGGAGCAGCAGCAGCAACTCCGGCTGGTATGGACGCTGCCACCGAGGGAGCCTCGCACTCGGGGAGAGCCTCCGTGGAGATGTCGCTGGTGGCATCGACTACGAGGTAGCCGTGCCATGGGGGAGCGGGATTGAGCACCGGCGGCACCAGGAGGTCAAGTTAAGTAGAAGGTGCAATGCGCATGAGTTTACAACCTCTTGGGTGGCACTGAGTAGGCCTCGGCTTCATCCGAGGAGTCGGTGAGGATGCTGCGGTTCCGGTGGAGTAGGTTAAGGCGACGCTATGGGGATGGAGCAGCTGCGATAGACGAGGCGATCGTCAGAGCAGCTCCTTGGATGTGGAGGACGGGGCGGCTAAACCAGCGGGACGATGAGATCGACAACGGATCCTCATCCGGGGCGGTGGATGAGGGACATCGAGCTGTTGCGATGGATGACATCGTCAGGGAAGAGGCTCCGGCTGGGTAGCGGTGGGGTGGCGGACGACAGAGGGTGGGGTTTCGCGGTTGGAGCAGAGAGGTTATGGCGGCCTAGGATTTTGAATGGCGAAAAGGAGGTGATGGGAGGGGGAGACCATGACTTAGGGACGCGCTTGTCCAAAATGTAGGGTGTGTTACAAAAGTACCCCTACCGATTTGAACTAGTGGCCCTTTTGGCTCGGGGTTAGAAGGGGGATTTCGCATGTCGGGATTTGGCAGCTGGAGGGAGTTTTCGCGCGCGTTGTAATTTCGGGATAGCAAGCCGCGGGATGTGAAGGCGCGAGTTTTGGGAGCACAATATGTGAATTTTTGGGATAACAAGGCACGGGTTGAATTTTAGGGACAAGCCTAACGTGTAATAGGGGGGGGGGGGGGGGGGGGGGGGGGGGGGGGGGGGGGGGGGGGGGGGGGGGGGGGGGGGGGGGGGGGGGGGGGGGGGGGGGGGGGGGGGGGGGGGGGGGGGGTACAAATGCTATTCAAAGCTATGAATCCATGTTATGTCCAATTAATTTTTTTCGCTGGCTATATAATGCATTTAACCTACTCATATGAACATTTTAGTGCATTCCAAATGTCTATACTACCACTGCAATTTGAACTAAATTTGAATTTCTTTCTCTATTTGAATAAGAATCTACAATCATGATTGTTGCCAAGTTAAACCATCATTCGTATATTATCTTAACAACACACCACTTGATTACTATAGAGATAGATATGAACTATGTGTACTATATGAACTCGAATTCAAAATTTTGAATACACTTCATGTTGATTCCAAATAATAGTACATTTGATGTACTAACTAGATCTTCATAATCTAAACCATGTTTCATATGTACACCGTGTTTATCACACAAAGTATAGTGCCCCGCCCCCTACATTATGACAAGTATTTAGCACTGAGCTGCGAAAGCCACACATTATCAGAAATTCAAATAAATGCTCTATATATTATATGTAGTATAACATGTTCATAACCACACCATGTGTATCACCATTATATATATTCATGCATGCGTCGGTCTAAAACACTATGATATCTTCTTCAAATATTTGAATCCACTTTTATAATGAATTATGATCTCTATTCGTCTTTTACACCCACACAATCCTCTTATCTTTGTAGCTACCGCTAACTTCCTCTTGTGTGCACATGCCTGCCTCCCTCTCACCCCCAACATTCTCTAGCTCCATCGCGCACATTTGTCATTTCACTTTAGGTCCTTCACCCACGGTGTGTGTAGGCCACCCAGCTCCTTTTCAGCACACACCGATCGATATACCTCTCTAGCCAGGTGTGCCTACCAAAAACACAAGCTTTCCCTCTTCTCTTCGCACCGTCCATGCCTCACTCCCGCCCTTCTTTTCATCGATCTCGTACTGGCACACTCCTGCCCCCTCGATATAGTAGGCCTCTCGCACCACCTCCTAGATGCATTGGGTTACAAAATCAATTCTCAAACTTTGACCTTTTCAGAAGGTTTCAGAGATTCTCTAGTTACTTAAACCCCTCCTTTCTAGTCTAGTTGAGTTGAGCTTTGTATTTAGTCTCATTGGGTATTGCCCATAAAATGGGCTTATCTTCATGTAAATCCATGTAAAACACTCTTGATCCCCTGTTAACCATAGGTTAACATTTAGTAAAAGTAACAGTAGGAGTCTCTCCTACTGTTTTCATTGTTCAAAAAACCTGGGGGGGGGGGGGGGGGGGGGGGGGGGGGGGGGGGGGGGGGGGGGGGGGGGGGGGGGGGGGGGGGGGGGGGGGGGGGGGGGGGGGGGGGGGGGGGGGGGGGGGGGGGGGGGGGGGGGGGGGGGGGGGGGGGGGGGGGGGGGGGGGGGGGGGGGGGGGGGGGGGGGGGGGGGGGGGGGGGGGGGGGGGGGGGGGGGGGGGGGGGGGGGGGGGGGGGGGGGGGGGGGGGGGGGGGGGGGGGGGGGGGGGGGGGGGGGGGGGGGGGGGGGGGGGGGGGGGGGGGGGGGGGGGGGGGGGGGGGGGGGGGGGGGGGGGGGGGGGGGGGGGGGCGTGCCCTCCGTTTGTGTAGTAGGCCTCTCCCACCATTTGTGAGAAGCAACTCCACTACCAACCCCTCCGACACTCTAGCTTTGTCTGTCTCCCAACCTTATTCCTCTCCTACACATATGCATGGATGCTGATTGATCTCCCTCAATACATAAGGTAGGTCTCTCTCCTCTGCCACACATATACCAGCCATTCTACCTCTATAGTTAGGTCTCTGCCCCTCCATCCACACACACACCGATAGTCGAATGCTGTAGGTAGGTATCCATGCCACAGAGACAAACTGCACCTGTCCCCTCTCACGTTCCAGTAGGCCAGCCACCCTATATCTTTGATGTGGGCACACACAAATTCGATGGCACTCTTTATCTATCGCGCACGCACACACACACACAACTCATCTCTCTCTTCGATCCTATGGATACCTCATGCCGATGATACCTCCACTCTCTTCTCGTGGATCGCCCCCTCTATATATGATATATCCAGGCCTCTGTTTCACACACATTGCATATGTTACATTTTTTGTTTGGGGGGGGGGGGGGGGGGGGGGGGGGGGGGGGGGGGGGGGGGGGGGGGGGGGGGGGGGGGGGGGGGGGGGGGGGGGGGGGGGGGGGGGGGGGGGGGGGGGGGTCACACAAACCCACGTAGGTGGTGCACGAACACGAAGAGAATAGGTGCATGTACTCACGCTTCGTGCCCAGCCACACCCGTGCGGGTACACGGTGGAACTCATTTCTGTATGAAATGGAAGCCCACGTGCTAATTTGAGCGCGTGTAGCGGTTGTTTACCTACGGAGGTCGTGTACCATGCATGCATGAAACAAAGTTTGACTTGATGCGTTGGCGCATTATTTTAAAATAAAGTTATATTGCTTAATGGCACGTACATAGAATATAAAATGATTTTTATGGAGAAAAGTAGTCCGCTCCACTATATATAATGGAGCCTGCTGGCCGGGGTTTGTCTCTCTTCAGAGTATCTCACACAACGCGACGGTGGCCTCTCTCTCTCACCATTGGTCACTGATCCTGCCGCATCCCGTCCACCGGCGGAAAGGGAGGATGTGCATCGTTTCTCCGTTCGACAGCGCCGAGGCATCACGTCCTGATCTGCGGTACCTGCCGTTCTCTTTGACCAAGCTCCGACGCGGTAGGGCGTATGCCACTTGCTTGCTGCCGCAGTATGGGAAGATCTCGCCCGCTGCCGCCCTCCTAGTTACATCCCGACGACCCCCAGGTATCCCCTCCGGCCTTGCTCCGGGGGGGGGGGGGGGGGGGGGGGGCTGCATGTGGAAAATCCTGCATGTGGATCTTCCCTAGTTCTTTGCCCAAAACATAGCTCGTCCGGCGTACTTTCCATCTTGCAATCTCGTCCTCACACCGTTTTTGAGAATCCACCATGCTCCTATCTTTCCCTTATGACATGGAATATGCTTCTTTTTTTGTCAGCGTATGTGTCTCCAACCCTTTATTGGGCAGTAATTGTTTCCTTTCTACCTGTTTTTGCAAACAGGGCTATCCATTTCACCTTGTTGCTATTGCGACCTTTTGGTGAACTGCACAAATCACTTTTTTCTTAAGCGTGTTTTGTGCAGTTCTGCCAAAATGTCACGTGGGCAACGTTATTACATTTCTGTGGGTCTGCAGAAAGAGAGATTGGTTTTGCTATCCTCCTCATCCAACTCCGAGCCTAATCTTCTCCAACAAGTAGTTAGTCTTAAAGAGAGATCACAGAGGTGATCAATTTCTATTTGTGAGTGTTATGTTTCATCATCTAGTTCAACTATTATTGTAACCACACTGACTAAATATCTTTGCAAACATGGATGATAAGCTTGATTTTAGTGGAACTTCAGAAAATGATCGGATTGTGATGTCCTCCATACACCTCTTTCTTGGTTACAGAGTTGTGTGAAACTAGCTGCCAACCAATGACAACTGTGGCTAGGAAATGGAGCCATGCCTATGAACAACATAGATCAATTATACTCCATTTTTCTTTATTTGACACCTTCTCAGAACTTTGTCTTCAGTTGTGATGTGAATATTGGCGCTAATCTGCGAATCATTGAGATGCATTAGCAGCCATGGTAGTTTCATTTGTATTTGATGGAATGTTTTAACGAGACAATGTTGAGGTAAGAGGACACATGAATCCTAAGTTGAAACCTTTTTTTCTGCAGGAACCAAAGTTGGAACCTTCATAGCATTACAGTACAATTTCATTATGCTGGAAAATTATGCCAGAAACCATTCAACCTCGTTTCGCTGATATGTGGGACATCCTTCATCCGGCTCCACCTGCTATGCACCAATATTGAGTGTACAACTGCAGGGGAGATTCACCCTGGTCGTTGCACCGCAGTAATAATGACTAATGAGCAGTCAAATCACAGAGCCCCACCTTTGCCACAATAATAAGTTGCTCGGACGAAGCAACCATCATTTCACTCTTCGTTGAATTTGGTGGTACTCTAATATTCCCTTGCTCGGACGAAGCAACCATCACTTCACCTTTCCCATAGTAAGTACCACTTTTTTTTATTGTAGAAACCACCACATGCGAATATTGGATGGTAGCAGCACAACATCAAGTGTACTCACTACTCAATTCAAAAATCGAAACCAACCAATGAACTACTAGAGATGGTGAGCATTTGCTAGTATCATGCACTCCCTCTGTCCAGCTAGGGCCTATGTACGCCTATGCCCTCTCCCTCGCCCACACGCATGGTGGCTTGCAAGACAAGGAGAGGGTTTTGACTACAACGCCCTCTCCCTCTCCCTCGCCCTCGCGGTCAACGTGCAGCAGTTCAGCCGTACATATAGGACATGCAAGTTGGTCAGAGCATATCGTCAATTTTGTACGTGAAATGGTGAAAGGATCTTCGAATGATATAATTTTCTAATTATATAAAATCTTATCAATAGTCGAAGGAAACCTCGAAGAATACATTAGGCCTTATATATATATGGATGAAGGGAGTAGTATTAATCACAACGCATGCATGCGTGAGTACTACAATAAACAAGAACGTCTTGGCATAACAATAGAGTACATTAATTTTTTTAGACTGGACCCACTCACGGCATGGCACACTTGCCTCGTTTGGTCCGTCGGTCAAAGCGATTCCTCTTCTTGGCATAACAATAGAGTACAGTAATTTTTTAGAATGCTCTTGGCATGTTGCTAACATGTGGGAGCGAGTGTGAGTTAACCAACCTTAATACTAGATGGCAAAATCGCCAGCCCACCGCACTTTGAGAGAGACGAGGAGCAAGAAGCGATATGAGCTGGTGGATTACTAGAGCTAGGTGTCGCACGGAGGCAAAGAAATATGGTGATAGCGTGAGGTGGGCCATGTATGATGTAAACTACACTGGGTTGCCGTGTTTTGGAGGTCTACTGATGTGGAGAAGATTGGGTTGATTTTATATCGCTGAGTATATAAAATATATTAAGAGTCCAGAACGCTCCACCGCGAGGTTCCTTGTCCTTCTCGGTCATCGGAAAGCGTTCTTCTTCGTTTTGCCGACACGTGGGACATCCAGCATCTAGGTCCACGGGTCATGCAAGAAAATGGAGTAAGTAGTAGGAGAGACTCACCAACGGTCATGGATGTAGGTGGGGTACATGCATGAATCATCCGAGAAAAAGGAATACATGCACGAAGAGAAGAGGTGCAGGCACCGACGCAGGTACTACTCTTTTGGCGAGTGTAGTAGTTGTCAGTGGTGGGTTGGGAACCAGGCGTGAACGAATCAAAGTTTGACCATGACGCGGTGGCGCGTTATTTATAAATGAAGTTATTCTATTCGATGGCACGTACGCAACACTATTTTCTTCAATGGAACGTGAATCGTGCACGCACTCAATGATGGAGCAAGGGATGGTACTCCCTCCGTCTAGGTGTAGATCTTATGAAAACTAAATAATCTCAAAACACTTGGACGCAATGCATTAACTTTCACCTCGTTCTTGTTTCTTGACATAAATAAAGGAATCAACCAATAAGAGATGTGGGGCATGTATGACATCAATGACTTAGACTTTCAAACACAAAATTCAGTGGTCAGTTCATTGCATGCAATGCTATTAATTAGCAAATAAGAATTAAAATCTCTCATTTTTTCCTTCGCCTTGGTTATGGTGCACAACCGGCTATACTTCTAATGCGTTGGTGCTTACATGAGGTTCTAGGCACATTAAAAACTTTAGCAACTAAAGCCCCCAATTCATGTGCTTAACTTGTTGGTGCTAAGCATCCTTCATTTAATGATTTTGCAACTCCGTGGCCCTCCGTCCTTCAGAGTGTAAATAGTTAAGCCAATGACATGTGGGTCTACCACAAGAGGGCCCATATGTCAGTTAATGGAAGAGAGAGAGGTGCATAGGCGTATTTGCGGAAGCGAACCTCTTGCAGAAGCGTGCTCCACTGGCAAACATGATGACAGTACAGGGTAAGGCTGATTTAGTAACACCAACATGTTGGCTGAGCTTATTAATTGAGTGTCCCATCTGGTGCAGTGTGTATTGTCACTTCACTGACTAGGTGAATAAGTAGTTCTCTCTGACCGAGATGGGGAATAATGGATCGCCAAGACTTCCTATCTACAGTATCTGTATGCCTCTACTCTCATCCTGTCCAACAACAAGAACCATTGGCCAAGGCACAGCTACTCCCTCCTTTCGGTTTATATGCAGGTCAATAAAAAAATCATCAACCAAGGTAGTAGTAAATGATGAGTTCCTGAAAGATTTTTTTTCCAAAAGTAGTACTCAATAATGGGCTCGTTTTCCTAAACAAAATTGTTTTTACAAATGTATTAGGGCCTCTTTGATTCTTAGGATTTTGAAAATGTAGGAATAGGAAAAGTATAGGATTGGGGTGGCATGTCAATTTGAATCCTATAGGATTAGCAAGGAGTGTTTGATGTTACATGAAAAACAAAGGAAATGTAAAAAGAGGTTGGAGTGGATGTTAGGTTTCCCATGAAATGTAGTACAAAAGATTTCATAGGAAAAATTCCTATGGGATCCAATCCTATGAATCAAAGGGCCAACATAGGAAAAATTCCTAAGGATTTCAATCCTCTAGAAATCTTATAGAATTCTGTTGAATCAAAGGAGCCCTTAATTGGAATGCCTGTGTGCATGCGTGAAGAACAAAAGACCAGAACTTTTACATGCATAAGTGAGTTTTCTCTTAATTCTTGCATGCAATGTTCTAATGAAGCTTGAAATATGAACATGTCAATGGGAGGGAGTATAAGCCTCATGCATGCATGCAACACACACGTACACATGCACGCATGCAACACTCACGCATCCATGCGGCACACAACACACGACGCAATAGACACGCTCATGCTCTCAACCTACTCCCTCTGTCCGTGAAAGACGGTACATATAGAGAATTACACATTGACCAAGAGGAATGGAACTCCACATCATTTAGAGCAAGTACTCCCTCCATTTCTTTCTTTGATTCGCACATCATTTTGAGCAAGTACTAGGATTCCTAAAACGCAGGAATAGGAAAAACAAAGGATTCGATTGGCATGTCCACTTGAATTCCATAGTATTAGCACTGAGTGTTTGATGCCACAGGAGAGACAAAGGAAGTGAAAAAAAACTTGGAGCGGATTCTAGATTTCCAATGAAATGTTGTAGTAGTACACGTGATTCCATACTACTCCCTCCGTTCCCAAATATAAGTCTTTCTAGAGATTCCAACATGTGACTACATACGGAGCAAAATGAGTGAATCTATACTCTAAAATATGTCTAGATACATTCGTATGTTGTAGCCCATTTGAAATGTCTAAACAAACTTATATTTAGGAACAGAGGGAGTAGTAAAAATTCCGATAGGATCCAATCCTATGAATCAAACGACTAATGTACTAAGGTCCACGGTCAAGGCGGCACAGGGCGGACGCGACCTCTCACTGCGTCCACCATTGAAGCGGCGCGGTAGCCGTGCGCCGCCTGCTGTACGCCTGGCTGAACGAGCCTCCTTGTTGTATTTAAATGCCTACATTAAACCCGCGTGGAATCCGAGAAACCTACTCCGCATGGAAACCGGTTATTTTTTGTAAATATAATGAAATCCGGCCGTGTTTTTGCATGAATTTGTTTACGTACAATCTGAGTGGATTGCTCCAGTGGTCATCACACGTGAGACAATCGATTCAAACCCTTCCACTCTGCATTTTGTCTTGCGTTACTTCCTCCATCCAGCACACTGACAAGTGGGCCCCATGCTCATGTATGCCAACGTGGTAGTCAATTATTTTGTCAGAGTCAGCTATCACACCCTTCCGGTGCCACGTCAAATGAATCCACTAGAAACAAGTCTAGACTTGTTCAGTTCAATCGCCTTCCTAGGTGTTTGGAGAGGAATTGGCCGGCGCGAGGCGGTTCTATAGGTGGGCCTGCGGGAAAAAACAAGGGAAAACACGGGAACCAGATAGACGAGGGAGGGACGCTTCTACATTCACGAGGGCGTAGCATTGGCCATTGGGCGGCAACAGACGGTCATCCGGGTACGCCATAAAGGATGCGAAGAGGCATAATATATCAACAAGGACCAGCTTCCCCACCGATAGCTCATCTAACAGAACTCCCAAGTTTACTGTGCTGAGGCTTTAGTAGTCATCGGATGGGTGACCGGATGGGAAGTGGCCTCGATGTTAAATTAACTAATGGTATGGGTCACTGTAACACTTAATTGACTTAAATGTATATAGTGCTCCGTCCTATCACTTGAATTAACCTTGAGGTCGTTGTTTTGTAATTTTTGACCTTTTTTGTTTTTTGAACACATGTTAATCGAAGGTCTATCGCGTTAGTTTTTTTTTGAACACATGCTAATTGGCGTGAAAGAAGGTCTATCGCATTACTTTACGACATGTTTCCAAAAAAAGTGATATGACTTCTGTCAACTTATAAGTCATGTCTATCAAATTAACCTCTGTGTACTTGTTCTCGAAGTAACCTCTGGGCCTTGCAGGAGTGCTGCAATGTGTCAGCATAAATTGCAAGATGAGTCAGCAAGCTAACAGTGGAGTTGCCAACATGCTCAAAGTGCACGCAACATTGAGTTAACAGAAGCATGCCCACGACAACATATTTTGACGTCTCCTCTAGATTACGTGACATGCTTAAGATAAAACTATCTTATCAAGCACTGTGCATGCTCTAAATAGTAACAAATTAACATTTGGGTAGTTGATAATAACATGTGAGATTATGAATATACTTTTTGCAAATATATAAGAACAAAGTGTTCTTTTCTTTTGCCGGTAGAAAAGAATGTTCAATGTAATTGATTAGCTCCATGCTGGTTTTAACTACTTTAATTTGAAAATGAACCCCGTGTTTTCTTTGGTAACACAAAATTAGTAACTAAATGGAGATTGGACACCATGTCCTACCATGTACGTAAGTGCAGCAACGAAGATTTATTCACGTACATGGCAGGCTTGTACTTCTTAGAGAAAAGTAAAGAAAAGAAACGGGGAAGCTGACTATGACAGTATGTGAAGTTCCACTGCGAGGTCACTTGCTCCTTCTTGGTCGTCGGGAATCTAGGTTTTCCCACTCTTTTTTTACGTGAGCTTTGTTCATCCTTTTGCCAACACGCGGGACATCTAGCATCAAGGTGCACGTGTCATGCAAGAAAATGGAGATAAGCAGTGCGCAAGTGAGTCGTGCACTTCGATGGCACGTACTACGCAATATTTTTTCTCCTCGATGGAACGTGAAACGTGCATGTACTCAATGATGGAGCATGGGATGGTAGCCATGGACACGGTCGACCCTTTTTGGAAAGAGTACTAAATAACTTTGATGTGTCCCGTCAAGTCACAGAACGACAAGAAGCTTGCTTACTATGCCCTCTCCCTCGCCCACACGCGCGCGGTGGCTCACAACATGAGATGAAGCTTTTGCTTTATATAAGCGGTGGATGTGCAGCAGTTCATTCGGTGTCAGATTGCCAGAAGTATATACAGTAGTAGTACTACTACTGTAGTACCATCATCATTGTTCGACTTTCGGAAGAGGCGAAGAGCCAAGCGCAAGGTCACCTAGTACTAACCTTTAGTAGGAGTACAATACTATAGCCAATGCTGGGCCAACTTTTTAGAGCATGGTTAAATTAATATAGGCGGCTCTTGCAGCGGCACATCATTTAGAGCAAGTACTCTCTCCGTTCAGGAGCGGGACGCCGGCCAAGCTCCTCCTTCCACCATTTTCTCCACTCTTTCGGCAGCATCCGACGAGCAGGAAGAGCAGTTCTCTGGCATAAAAGCCGTCTGGGTGGCCCACCGAGCACGACAGTTACGAGCAAGGCAGCTCGCTGCTCCACCTACCTCGCCTAGCCCGACGGAGCCAGTTGCCGCCCTAAGCCAGCGCGTGGTTCCACTGCTGGCCGCTCCAATCCTGCTCGAGGAAGAGTGCCGAGTTGCTCAAGGCTGGCTTGTCGTGGAGCACGGGGGCAGGGGTATCGTCGCTGCCCATGACGCCGCCGCGTAGTACATCGCCTCAAGTGCCTGCGACTGCACCATCTGCCATCGCCGCGCATGTAGCCACACCATGCAGGCAGAGAAAGAAGCCACCGCGGATGTCGACGAGGTGACGCGGCTACCCGGATATCGACGAGGTGACGGCTAGCACGTCCCCGCCCGCCGCCATCATCGAGGAGAAGTAGAACACGGGAGGCCGCCGCCGATTGTATCCCATGAAGGCCACCGCCAAGGCGATGCTGGTGAAAACATCCGGTGTTTCTTATTCAACCGGATGCTGGAGGAGGACAAAGAAATTGGCCGACGACCATTTAGATTAGGTATATTAATTCTACCTTTAGCCCCGGACAAGCACAACTTATTTAATGTAAATGTAATGAAATCCGTCATGTTTATATGAAATCCGACCGTGTTTGCATGAATTTGCGTCTCTCGGGCCAGCGCTGTTCGTCGCTGGAGTGGGACGACGAACTCCGTCTCTGATAACCCTGCAAAGTGCGTCACCACCTTTGTGATGGCCAGGACGCGGCGAAAGAATGACGTACTTCATTTCGCAGGTGATGGTCATTACCGCGCGCTCGTCTAGACGGCTCGATAGCTCATGAAATAGCACCAACAACATGCCTTGTGCGTCTAGTACTCCATTGCAGTCGTAGTTGCTACATGCGCAACTCGGGTTACAGTTGCTGGTGAGCACGGCGACGCTGCGTGGCCATCCATCAATAGTGGCTGGTATGAGGATGACATCGCCATGCACATCCTATTTGTACTAAAAATCATGAATGAAGAGTATAAACATGTTTACGTACAACCTGAGTGGATTACTCCAGTGGTCATCGCACGTGTAGTGTCATGCAAAGCTTCATTTATTAGGTTATAGAGTAATTTTGTTTTGGTATGTGTGATGTTACTCATAGAATAAGTAACTAGCTAGGCCTTGTTCGGTTCAACCTCCTCCCAAGGGTTTTGGAGAGGAATGGAGGGGAGTTTGGCTTGTACATGATTTAATCCCCCACAATCCCTATTAATCCCCATTAAAACCCCTTGAACCGCACATGCCCTTAAGGTTAAAAATGACCGGGATTACAGAGGACAGGGGACAAACTTCAGGGATTTAAAGGTGAGGGTTTGTTTCCGACTAGCTCTACAACCTCAAGGTTTATAAATCGGACTTCACTCTCCCCTCACGCACACGCATGGGTACACTCACGGTGGAGCGCATTTGCACACGAAAAGGCAGGTAACATGACAATTTGAGACATCTAGTCGTCCACTTAATGTTAGCCATACCAAGTGCGACATGAACGCGGTGGCGCGGTTATTGATCTAGTTTGTTTTTACAAGTACGTTAAATGAAAAGTTGGCTCTGCATGTATTCAATTTAAAACGATCGCTACGGAGAGAAAAACAGTTACTACTCCACTAGTCCACTTTGGGACTTGCTTGCTATGGTTGCTCTCTTCTTCTCACTCTCTCACCCTCTCCAGATCTAAACAAGATGGTAGTGTCCACTCTCTTTGTCTCTCTCTCTCTCTCTTCTCTCCGGTTGACATAGATCCGGCCGGATACGTTCCGCTAGTGGTCGCTAGTGGTGAGGGAGGAAGCCGGCATGCACCGTCTTCTCTGACCTGGCGCCAACGTGGGAGGTCCCCCTCACCCTTGCTCCCTGCCGTCGAGTTGGCAGATCCCGTCGCCTGCCTCGGCACATCCCGCCGACCGGAGGTATAACTTATTTTAGAACCGACCTTGTTCTAATGGCCTAGCTCCCCACGTCGCTGCATCCTTTTTTTCATCAAGTTAGGATTTCTCCCCACATCACTGCATCCTGCATGTAGATATTCTTCTAGTATTACAAAGCTCCCCATGTAGCTAGCTCCGTCGGCTTCTCGAACACTCGAACACCACCTAAATTTTTACTATTAGAGGAAAAAAGGTACTGTAGATACTGGCTAACAAACCGATCTCTTGGTTGGAAAGGGAAATAAAGATGCTGGCCTTACCGGTCTCTTGGTCGAAAAAGGACAGAAAGTGGGGGGGGGGGGGGGGTGGGGGGGGGGGGGGGGGGGGGGGGGGGGGGGGGGGGGGGGGGGGGGGGGGGGGGGGGGGGGGGGGGGGGGGGGGGGGGGGGGGGGGGGGGGGGGGGGGGGGGGGGGGGCCGCACTCGGCAACACCTCTGCCTCACCACTTTATGCCTCGGTGGATGTAAAACGTGCTTGTGCCTCCCCTGTCCCTATGCCCTTACTGCTGCTGTTAATCTAGCATCACAGGTAAAATGAAACAATGCCACTGTTAATGTGATTTCGCTGTTAAGTAATGCTGCTGTCAATCTATTGCCATTGATAAAATGAATCAATGCCACCACCGTTTTATGAAATGCTTCTTTCTTGCTTTATTTCTCATAAAGAGTGTTTTGGACTATTACATTAAACTCTAACACCGGTAACATAGCTGCATCTCCGTTGAACTGCACAAAATTTAATTGCACAATGGTTGACACGATGATGTGTTTCTCCTTTCTGTATCACCCTTTGTTAGAATGATCGTTCCTGTTAATCGTGCACGTACGTACTGATCAAGTGCTACTCCTAATCTGTCATCACACAGTCATAATGCAATTGTTATGCATGTTAATGTAAGCCCCCGTTAATCTAGTGCCAGTGTTGATTTGATGTGATGGCACGTCTTAGTTAATGGGACTTTTTCATATTGTCACTGTAATGCCATTGATAACATATGAGATGATGTTGTTAATCATATGCCGCTGCAAAAAAATGACACTGCTTAAATAACCCTGTTACATATTTGTGCAAACAGGGTTGTCTATATCCATATCATGTCTATTTGTGCAAACGAAAGCACAAACCTCAATTTTAGTGGAACCTGCTGTCAGCTGACCTCACGGTGCTCCAGGTACTCCTACATTCATAACTAGGTTGAATGACCAACGCAAGATGAAATAAGCTTATTCGTACATTGACTTGCTGTTTGCAGTGTGGAACGAGCCTGTCATGTGTGGAGGAGCAAACAAGCACTGCAGCCGCACTGTCAACGCAAGATAAAATAGACCGATTCATTGATGGCCTGGCCGGCGAGTAGGGGTCGTGCAAATAGCAGTGCATTATTTTAGTGGAACTGCACAAAAAAGATATTGGGGTTAGTCGGACAAATTTTCTACAGGCACATGGAAGGAATTGCGCTCATTGATTGCATAGAATTTCCTCCGTGCCATCATAGGAGATCCCAAGGTGGAAATCAACTAACCACCTATAAAATTATGCATAATATTCCTCACGCAGGTCAGTATCCCCTTCGTCTAGATGATCGTGTTTTGTCATGCCGAGCTATTGATATGTGCTACTATTTTGCGACAGCGTTCAAGTACATCGCTTTCCTATCTTTTCACATTCAGGACAATGAAGATGATTTCAATGGAACTGCACAAAATGGTCCGATGTTGAGTGATCTCTATTACCTCCTCTGTTTGCTGCAATGTGTCAGCGTAAATTGCAAGATGAGCCATCAAGCAAGCTGTGGAGTTGCCAACATGCTCAAAGTGCACGCAACATTGAGCAGAAAGAAGCATGCCCAGGAAATTTATGCGTGCGTAGGGAGGCCCTTTGCTCAGAGAAGCATCGACCATTTTTTCTTTATTTCTACACCTTCCCATAGCTTTGTCTTGGTTATAGTCTTGTGAATCTTTTAGATGCGTAAACACGCTGAACTCAAGTGCTTGTGAATGTTAGCTAGTATGCATACCGTATCTTGTGAAGCTTAGTTTGAATGTTAGAGTGTGAACATTTACAATCTATGTATATTGTGGGCATGTTATTTGACCCCTCATTTTACCACGCTATGACCAATGTGAGTGTCTGCACACAATACATCATCCTCTAATTTGGTGGATGCCAAACCGGTCCGAAAAGGAGCTATAACTTTTTTTCAAGTTGAAAAATGTTACCGATGAGGAGCCATAATTAAGCTGGAAGCGTCTCTTTTTTTCTTTCGAATTGGCAATAAGAGCTAGAGAGTGTCTCTAATGGGCTGCCTCTAGTGTTAAGGCCCTCCAGTACAAAACACAGGCAGCCGATTAGGCCGATACAAAAGCCTATCCATCTTAAAGCCCATGTGCTTTTTGCGAGGAAAAGCCCGTATTTCTTGAAGATGGGGCGATCCTAGAAAAACCCTCCTTCCTCCTCGCTTCCACTTATACTTAGCTCGCTAGACTCTCCCGCTTCCGTCGCCCCCCAGTGCACCCAGATCCCCATCTTCCTCACTCGTATAGAAAACCCCCGCTCACCTTCTTCCTCACTCGTACAGAAAACGTCCGCTCCTCTTATTCCACTCCTATAGAAAACCCCAGCCCTCCTTCTTCCCCACTCACACTGGCACTAGGCTCGTCTCTGGCTACTCTGCTCAAATCTGTGAGCTCGGCGCGACGCCCGCAAGGAAAATGGAGTCGGCTGGCCCCAACACCAAGAAGATGAGGCTCCCGCCAGCGGCGACGCCGGTTGTAGGTCCCGCACCCGGCAACGCGGGGAGAAGCGGTAGCCCCCCCCACCAGATCTGAGGAACCCATAAAATCTCGGGTGGATCGCATTAGTGATCTCCCGGATGCCATCCTTGGGGAGATCATCTCACTTCTCCCCACCAAGGATTGCTGCCGCACCCAAGTCCTCTCAACTCGGTGGTGCCCTCTATGGCGCGCCACGCCCCTCAATCTCGACTGTCGTTAGCTATCTGTCGTTCATGATTTTGAACTCCTTAGAGCCATCATCTCCTCCCACCAGGGCTCTATTCAATGCCTCTGCATCCCGACACGCTACCTGCTGTCCATACCCTACATGGTGGATGCCTGGTTGACATCCCCTGACTTCAAAAAACTCAAGCAGTTTGAGTTCTACCGTTACCTTGAAAGTTTCATACCATGAACCGAACACCAAGAATTTGGGCCCACACCACCGTTGTTCATCTCGTGGTTTTCCTCTTCTCTCCACACCGCCACCTTCGCCCGGTGCCATCTACCAGACGATCTGGTAAAATGCTTCGACTCCCACTGCTAAAAAAAAACTTTCACTTGTGGTGGTTTATCTGTCGGATGCCTCACTGCACAGCATCATCCACTCCAGTTGCCCTGCCCTGGAGCGCTTGCTGATTGTTTTGGGAATAGAAATCCGTATCAGTTGTCTCCAAATAAAGTCGCCTCACCTTAAAAGCATTGGAATTTGTTTTGAAGGACAACAACTCATCATCGAAGATGCCCCTTCACTTCAAAGGTTGCGCCTTCATTATTGTTATATACCTTCACAAATAACTGTCGTCTCTGCGCCCAAACTGGAGACCTTGGGTGTAATTCTTGATCCATTTAATGATCACAAGTTGGTGTTTCGCTCCACACTTATTCAGGTACCGTATATTATCATCTACACATTTGTAATCATAAGCTGCATTTTTCAATTGTGCGCATAAGTTTTATATCATCTTGGACTACACTTTGGGTACTAATATTATGTTATATGCTCAATGAAGAGTTCGTCCATGGATAGCCTATCAATGCTGCTGGATTCTGTCAAGATTTTATATATCAGAATGTTTAGTTATGATCTGAACATAATTATTGGCTTGCTGCGATGCTTTCCATGTCTGGAGAATTTATATATAAAGGTGTTGATTTCATGCACATTGAAAGCCCGTATATATTGTACTAGAATTAGCTGTTCAGCTGTCGCTCTTTCGACACTCTCTTTTTTTAGACCTTAACTATTTTCAATCTTCATGTCTACTTAGGCACTAACACATGGAAAAAACATATAACCAATCAGTGGCGTAATAAGCACCGGGATTTTCTTAGTTCTCATGACATTCGTTTGAGGACAATAACGATGGAAGGATATGCATCCAACCAGGAACACAGAAGCTTTGTGACATTCTTCCTGTTGAATGCAAGGTTACTATTGTCCATGAGGCTTAAGTTTTTCAACAAGAAATTTCTCATGGACGGACATGTTGAACAGCAAAAAAGAAGAAGTTCCAGGTGGACAAATGGGCTTCTGAACGTGCTCGGCTTCTATTTACAACAACTTGTGGTCATGTTCCAATAATTTTTTTGGCACGGGAAGTTGATTTTATGGATCAGACCGATCCATTTGTTTTTGACTACCAAAAACAGTGGTTGGGTTATATGTTATTGCCATGTTCAATCTGGGTTTTGTCTAAATTTGATGAACAATTAATCCTTGGGGTTTTGTATAGTTTGTAAGCTTGAGTTACATGTTGTTGCCTTCATACTCCCCTCCGCCTGCCACTACACTGCCGCATCTTCCACGGCTCCTGTTCGTTCTCCACCTTGGTTCGCTCGCTGTGCCCGCCTCTGTCTGGCATTGTCAACATGGTCAACAACCGAGAGGAATTCGGAGATGACTGTACGTGGAGAGGCTCACAGTAGGGACCCACCAGGGTCATGGCTTTACGCAAGCAGGTGCCTCGTTATTACAAGCCAAAACAAATACTTCCTCCTAATTGTTTGACATCTAGGTCCCACGCCATTGTCAATGTAGTCAATAAATGAGAAAATTACACAACGAGCGGCTAACACTAGGGACCCAGCAGCTCACCTAGTTGTTTTTTAGTTTTAGAGATGGAGCTCAACTGCGCGCTGTGCGGGGGCTGAGGCTCGTCTAGCCCACGCTTACGATTTTATTTAAGCACATGACGAGCCCAGTTGATATCTTTTTTCTTTCTGAAAATGGCTAGCCCAGTTCTATTTTTTTGGAGAATACGCAACCGAGGCCTACTTGCTTTTCTCAGCCCTGTTGGGCTGCAAATCTTTCAAGACGAGGTGGGATGTATTTGGCTTCCCAGCAAATGGGCTGTAAATTTTTAAACCAAAGCCAACCGACAATTACATTCAAATTTCATTTTTTCTGGATTTCAAGATTTTAAATTTCATTCATTTTCTCGCGGAGTTTTGTTTATATTTTTTAAAGAATATTTTTAACGTGACTTGAAATTTCGTGATTAAAAGAGTTCGGACCCCACTGAACTATGCAAAATGTCGTTGAATTTTTTAGCAGAGGCCAAAATATGGTCCGTAATGCTAATAAAAAGAATATGGGCTTCAAAATATCCTTAAGAATTAGCAAATGGGATGTAAATTATTGAAAATAATGGCAAATGGGATGTATGCTGATTTCCACAGATTTGGAGGCTGACTTTTGGGCCTACTAGGTTGACGATGACGCTGTCCTAATTTTTTTTTGACATATACGCAAGGCTTTGTCAACTTAGTCAACACAAAGTAGTGATGGTTGGATGTCCACCCTACGGCCGTCGTGGTTCTTCAATCTCTGATCTTCCTGCTCCAGCCGCCCAAACCAGCACTGGCGGGACTGCCTGCTCCCTCCTCTCACGGCCGGCTGTGCTGCCGCCAGGCCATCCCTCCACCCACCCGCACCTCCTGTTATTTTCCGGCGACGTCAGCCTCACCCTGCAGCCGACCAGTCAGCCCTCATACTCCCCTCAGCGTGGGCATCCGCTGCTGTGGCTTCGCCGGATCTGGGTTGTTCCCTTCCTGGGCCCCGCCCTTGTACACCGCGTTGGTGCTCCCGGTGCGGCATGGTCAACATGGTCAAGAAACAACATCCATCGAAAGAGGGATGTAAGTGGAGAGGCTGACAGTAGGGAGCCACACAAGCAAGTGCTTCCTTATTACGCGAAAAAATGATTGCTCCTGCTGATAGCTGGGACCCACTGGCTGTATCTTCGCACGGAAGGAAGTGCCTCCTTGTTATGTGAAAAAATATTCCTCCCGATGACAGCTGGGACCCGGCAGATTTGGTGGCTGACTTGTGGGCCTACTAAGCTGACGCGTATGCAAGGCTTTGTGAACTTAATCAACAAATGATTCTAGCAGCTGAACCGTTGGATGTTAATCCAAAAGCCGTGCTGCTTCTTCAACCTCTGTTCTTGCTCCTGTCTCCCGTGGGCGGCAGTGCTGCTGCGCACCCAAACCAGTCAAGTTTCCCACTCCTCTCCTTCTGCGACTCCACTACCGCATCTTCCCCATCTCCGGGTAGTTCCAGTCTGGGGCCTCACCATTGTCCACTTGCCTTGGTGCGCTCGGCACGGTGTGGTCAACGTGGTCAACAAACGAGAGTCGTCAGAAGATGACTGTACATGAGAAGCTGACAGTGGGGACACACCACACCCATGGACGCATGCATGCAACTGCATCATTTTTACCCTGAAAAATAATGTTTTCTCCCCCTGACAGCTGGGACCCACCAGCTACATCTTCGCACGCAAGGAAGTGCGTCCTTATTACGGGCAAAATAAATGATTCCTCCCCCTGACAGCTGGGACCCAGTAGCTATATCTTCACATGCAAGGAAGTGTGTCCTTATCCTCCCTGACAGCTGGGACCCACCCGGTCGAAGCGTATGTAGTGTTGTCTGTCTTGTCATGAACGTGTACGTACATACTGGTCGATCGGTCGCTCTACAATGATGAACCGTGGCCGAGTAAGTAGCCGCACATGTCATAGTAGAGCCCCCCATGTAGCAGTTCAGGCTGTCCCGTCTAAACCGTGTATACGTACATACAGCCACACACCAAAAAATACGGCCACATACGTACATATGAGCGGGGTCTCGAAACGCATACTCGCGCATACGGACGACCAGGGCTTGTGCACATGGAGAGGCATTGGATGGCAGTGACATCATCCTATTCATCGGCAGCTAACCGGCTGGGTCAGAACGGAGGAAACAAAGTCGTGTTCACCGGGAGCCAAGTGACTGGGTCGGAACGCGTCCTGTTCATTGGGAGCGAAGCCACTAGGTCGGAATGCATCCTGTTCTTTGGGAGCCAACCGGCTTGGGCGGAACAGCCGGAACGGGGTCAGGCATACCGCAAAACGGAGGAAAACGACCTTCTATTCGACCGTGTACGGTCGAAACGAGGTCCTGTTCATCGGGAAGGGTCTGGCATACTGCAAAATGGAGGAAACGGACTTGTGTTCGAGTGCCTATGGTCGAAACAGGGTGCTATTGATCGGGAGGGGTGT
This sequence comes from Thinopyrum obtusiflorum, assembly GCA_036873465.1. Lineage (NCBI taxonomy): Eukaryota > Viridiplantae > Streptophyta > Magnoliopsida > Poales > Poaceae > Thinopyrum > Thinopyrum obtusiflorum. The sequence continues at coordinate 19,138 of JAAAWM010011405.1, read as the reverse complement.
GGCGTACCGCAAAACGGAGGAAACAGACTTGTGTTGGAGTGCCTACGGTCGAAACGGGGGTCCTGTTCATCGGGAGGGGTGTGGCGTACCGCAAAATGGGACTCCACGGGCTACTGTGCATCCATTGTCTACTGCCTCGCTCCAGCCTCCACGGGCTAATGTTCATCCACCGTCGACTTCCTCCAGCCTCCACCTGCAACTGTTCATCCATCATCGACTTCCTCCAGCCTCCACCTGCTACTGTTCATCCACCATTGACTTCCTCCAGCCTCCACCAGCTACTGTTCACCATGGGATCTTGTTCATCCAGCCTCCACCAGCTACTGTTCAACCAGCCCTCCACACGGGGTCCTATTCAACCAGCCCTCCACAGGGTCCTGTTCATCCACCCCCAACCGGCTCAGGTGTGTGTGGCGGCCTCCTCTCGATCGGGGTCCTGTTCATCTAGCGGCAACATCCTCTACTACCACGGGGTCATGTTCATCCAACCCCCACCTGGAGGAACTGTTAATCCAAGCTCCAACAATGGTCACTGTTCATCAAGAGGCAGCAGCTCATTCGATGGGGTGCAGTTAGCTGCAGTAGCGAAGGAATCGCTCGGGTTCAGTTAACAGCCAAGCAAGGGATCGATCGCTCAGGTTCAGTAACGCGCGTAGCTAGTGCAATCGCTCACGTTTAGTAAGTGAATGCCTCGCACACCCACGCGCGTACGTGTACGAGAGAAATGCGCAAACCTCCGTGCATCGCTCGGCCCTGACCACTCACCGTAACTGGGAACTTCCCGATATTTTCCTCGCCCTCGCTTCTACCATGATTTTTTCCGTCATGGACGGCCCAAAGAATGTCATGCAGGTGTGTCCCCGGCCCGCCCAGGATGAAAAGCCCATTATCTGTCATGATTTTTTGTCATAGAAGTAGGAGCCCACCACATATATGACGATACGTGCTTTTATCACAATTATCGTCATAGAAGTGTCATAAGCATGACAGAAAAAATCCATTCGGCCCAACATGTCACGGATGTGTCTTTTTTTTGTAGTGTTTCTTCTAACGACCATCAGTAATTTTACTTGGAGCTATATCTTTATTCGTCACATATCATGAGTTTTGCTTGGAGAGTCTTGTATGATATGAGCCTTTGCTTTGGTTTTCTTTTTAGTTTGTCACAATCATCCTTGATGAACATACATGTTTGAGAGAGCCACACACATACCATGATTTGCCAGAATACTCTATGTGCTTCACTTAAATCTTTTGAGCTAGTCAGTTGCTCTAGTACTTCACTTATATCTTTTTGAGCACGGCGGAGGTTATATTTTAAAGAAATAAACTCTCTTGCTTCACATATATTATGTTGAGAGTTGGAAAATTAAAGAAATATGCTCTCATGCTTCACTTATATTATTTTGAGAGTTTTTTTTGAAGAAATACTTATGCTGTCGTGCTTCACTTAGATCTTCTTGAGAGTTAAGAATAGTAATGGTGATCTACACGAGATATGAATTTGGTCCCAAAGTGATGGATATCCAGGGGGATATAATAAAAACTTGCATAAAAATCATTGGATATTATAAACTTGATTCCTTGCAATAGTTTTGTGCTATGGAGATAGTGATATGTGAGTCTTGTTGATGAATAATTATGCTTTAGTAGGAATATCGGTGTTAAGGATTGTGATTCCCTATGCATGCACATAAAGTCAATAGTTATGCAATGAAATTATATCTTACTTGTGGTGCATTATTTAGTGTTAATTATGTTCAGTGCACGTTTATGACCATTTTCGTTTTTTGGTTGGTTGCTTCTCAATCTATTTTCTAGCCTTCACTTGTACTAATCTGGAATACTGCTTGTGCATCTAACTCCTTAAACCCAAAGTTGAGCCAATGAGTCCACCATACCTACCTATATGCGGTATTTCCATGCCGTTCCAAGTAAATTTGTATGTGCCAACTCTAATTTTCAAAATGAATTTCCTTTTTGTGTGCCCGTACCACTCATGAAGCAGCATGTGGCGGCCAATATTTTCCATGCTAGGTATTTTATTCTCGTGATGAGTGTTTATTCACTTATCATTGCACGAGAGTATGGCAGGTAATAGGGATGCCTAGTCCCGAAATGAAAAAAATACTATGATAATGAATTCCATGAAAGTGTTGGTATGGAAGGCACCCGTGGATACGGCTAACCATGGATTGTGAGAGAATGGTGGAAAGGAAATAAACTTTACTTTTTTTGGGAACTGCCTCTAATTTGTCTAGCATGGAAGATATTGGGAATTCTCGATCATTTTCGTTGACAGGAAAAGCATGCCTCCCAAAATATTTTTATCTCTCAATTTAAGCTATGAGCTCTGGCACCTCTACAAATCTCTGCTTTCTTCTGCAGAAGGGCCTATCTTTTACTTTTTCTGCAATTTTTATTTTTATTTTGTGTCTCCATCTTCTCTTACAAAGCACCAACTAGGGAACACTATTGTCATACTTGTGTATTGGATGTAGTTAATAATTGAGTCTGTTTCATGAATGGATCAATGATTGAGCTTAATGAGCTAGGGATAACTTTCTTTAGCATTAATATTTTGAAGAACATAGTTGCTTGTTGATATGCTTGGGTATTGATGTCTTCATGTCAAATTATAGACTATTGCTTTGAATCATTCTAGTCCAAATGTCCATGCTACAAAGAAAAGAATATATGATGAATATGTTAGGTAGCATTCCACATCAAAAATTCTGTTTTTATCATTTACCTACTCGAGGATGAGCATGAATTAAGGTTGGGATGCTGATACATCTCCAACGTATCTATAATTTATGATTGTTCCATGCTATTATATTATCAATCTTGGATGTTTTATATACATTTACAAGCAACTTTATATCTTTTTTTTGGGACTAACTTATTAACTTAGTGCCCAGTGCCAATTGATATTTTTTTGCTTGTTTTTGACTTTGCAGAATATCAGTACCAAACGAAGTCCAAATGCTATGAAACTTTTTGGAGATTTTTTTTCTGGCAATAAGAGATGCTGGAAGCTTCTGGAGGCCACGAGAAGATGAAAGAGGGGCCCACTAAGCACTAGGGGCCTCTGGCGTGCCATGGTGCATAGTGGGGCCTATGAGCATCGTTTTGACCTACTTCCGCCTCTATAAATACTCTAAAATCCCAAAACCCTCAGCGGAGTCCACGAAATAGTTTTTACGCCGCCGCAAGTTCCAGAACCACGAGATCCAATCTAGAGGACTTTTTTCGGCACTCTGTCGGAGGGGGAAACGATCACGGAGGGGTTCTTCATCATCCTTGCTGCCCCTCCAATGATGTGTGAGTAGTTTACCACAGACCTATGGGTCCATAATTAGTAGCTAGATGGCTTTTTCTCTCTTTTTGATCTTCAATTCAATGTTCTCCTTGGGGTTCTTGGAGATCTATTTGATGTAATGACTTTCTGCGATGTGTTTGTTGGGATCCGATGAATTGTGAGTTTACGATCAGATCTATCCATGAATATTATTTGAGTTTTCTCTAAACTCTTTTATGCATGATTATTATAGCCTCGTATTTATTCTCCGATTTATTGGCTTGGTTTGGCCTACTAGATTGATTTATCTTGCCAAGGGAAGAGGTGCTTTGTGATAGGTTCAATCTTGCGGTGCTCAATCTCAGTGACAGAAACAGACATGACATACATGTATCATTGCTATTAAGATGGGTTTTATTCATACATGAGTTTATCTTGTCTACATCATCTCATCTTTCTTAAGGCATTACTCTGTTCTTTCACGAACTTAATACACTAGATGCATGCTGGATAGCGGTCGATGTGTGGAGTAATAGTAGTAGATGCAGAATCGTTTTGGTCTAATAATCTTTGACGTGATTCCTATATACATGATCATTGCCTTGGATATCGTCATAATTATTTGCTTTTCTGTTAATTGCCCAACAATAATTTGTTTACCCACCGTATGCTATTTTCTTGAGAGAAGCCTCCACTACTAGGGAAAAGCCTAGCACTAGCGCTGGTTTTTGGCCTAGTAGTAGCGCGAGGTGCCCCGCTACTGATAAGGCACTACAGCTAAAGGATAGCAGTAGCGTAGGTCTACACACTCTACTGCTATACGTACTTACTAGTAGAGCGTTTTTCATAACGCGCTACTAGTAAGTACTAGCAGCGTGCCTCTTGTCGGGGTTCAAGAACGACACCTATGGGATCACGGGGAATCCCTACTATGGTTGCCGGGGCACGGGGCTATAAAAAGAGCGGGTTTAGAAGATCAACGCGGGGGAATCTTATCCAGATTCGGGCCGCAAGTGATGTGTAATACCCTAGTCCTGCTTTGGTGTATATTTGCTGTTCTTGAGATCTTGAACTAGCTGCGGTGCATGCCTAGCCCAAAAAGTCCGAATCCTTCCTCAGTATGCCTCGGGCCTCCTTTTATATGTCAAAGGGGCTGCCACAGCGGCAAACAGGAGGTGGAAAGTGTCTACAGTGTACAAGTTTATCGCTGACATCATGGGACAAAACGCATTAAATGCGCTGCTGACGTGTCTTCTTGCTTTATCGGGGACGACAAGGAAGCTTGTCTCATCCGTCGCCGCCTCACCTCGCTTCGACGCACGTCCAAGCTGACGAGTCATGCAGCGCCACGCTGGCTGGCTGCTGCGCTGATGCGGTGGCAGGGTCTTCACGAAGATCCGCATGCCACCACGCAGTTGCTTGCTTGGTTGGCCTAGGAGCTGCATGCTACCATGTAGGTGCGTGCCTAGTTGGCAGGCTGGCTGCTGCGTCGGGACGGCCACGTGGTAGTGAAATCTTGGTAGGTGTGGGCCTGGTTGTGGCCCGCCAGATGCCCCCGGCAAAGGTCTTGCCGGGGCCCCGGCAAGGGTCTTGCCGGGGTCTTGTGAGCGTCCCCGGCAAGGGTCTTGCTGGGGGGCCTTCATCTTCTGGTTCTTATCTGGTCTTGCATGCCTTCAGTCTTCACAAAGATATGCATGCCACAATGCAGGCGCCTCCCGAGCCTTGGTTCCAATGTTGTCGATGGTGTCGGAACTCTCAGGCCGAAGGGTGGGGGTCCCGCTGGTGTTGGGTAAGCTACCCTGGCTAGGCCCTTGCCGGGGCGGCGTAGGTCGTCCCCGACAAGGCTCTTGCCGGGGGAACCCACCTTGCCCCTTCACTCTTTGCGCCTCTGGCCTCAGCGCAGCTCTGGTAGCCTTGTTCCTTGCTTCCTCTACCCCGCCAAGCGTGGCCGCAGGTGCGGCTACAACTGCCCATGCACAAGTAAAGGGGTATGGAAGGCCCCTACTTTTGTACACCGATAGGAGCCCCCGGGGGGGGGGGGGGGGGGGGGGGGGGGGGGGGGGGGGGGGGGGGGGGGGGGGGGGGGGGGGGGGGGGGGGGGGGGGGGGGGGGGGGGGGGGGGGGGGGGGGGGGGGGGGGGGGGGGGGGGGGGGGGGGGGGGGGGGGGGGGGGGGGGGGGGGGGGGGGGGGGGGGGGGGGGGGGGGGGGGGGGGGGGGGGGGGGGGGGGGGGGGGGGGGGGGGGGGGGGGGGGGGGGGGGGGGGGGGGGGGGGGGGGGGGGGGGGGGGGGGGGGGGGGGGGGGGGGGGGGGGGGGGGGGGGGGGGGGGGGGGGGGGGGGGGGGGGGGGGGGGGGGGGGGGGGGGGGGGGGGGGGGGGGGGGGGGGGGGGGGGGGGGGGGGGGGGGGGGGGGGGGGGGGGGGGGGGGGGGGGGGGGGGGGGGGGGGGGGGGGGGGGGGGGGGGGGGGGGGGGGGGGGGGGGGGGGGGGGGGGGGGGGGGGGGGGGGGGGGGGGGGGGGGGGGGGGGGGGGGGGGGGGGGGGGGGGGGGGGGGGGGGGGGGGGGGGGGGGGGGGGGGGGGGGGGGGGGGGGGGGGGGGGGGGGGGGGGGGGGGGGGGGGGGGGGGGGGGGGGGGGGGGGGGGGGGGGGGGGGGGTGGCTGTTCTTCCGCGGAGGCGACCAGGTCTTCCTCCCGCCAGAGAGCTATGGCGGTCAAGGAAGAGCCAGCCGCCCAAGGCGAAGGCCACGCTCGAGGTGGAGGCACCGGACGGGGCCGCGGTCGGCGAGGTGGTCGAGGCAAAGGCGGGCGCGGCAGGGGGACACCCGCGTCATCGCCATCTCCGTCACCATCTCCGCCTCTGTCTCCTTCTGCTTCGTCGAGCGGAAATGTCGGGGACACAGCGCTGGAGTTCATCCTACAACTCCGCGAGCCGCTGCGTAGCCGCCTTCGCCTTCCTGAGGCGTTTGCGAGGGTGCTGGAGATCGACCAGCCGTCGAGGCTGAGGCTTCACATGAAGGGGTGTTGCAATGGCGACATGTGGGTGAACACGAGGTTCCCCTTCCCTCATGTAATGCTCCTTCGTCAGGCTGGAAAACCTTCGCACGCGCCCATTGCTTGATGAAGGGGCATGTTCTCCTCTTCAAGTTAGTGGAGAGCGACCTGCTCTACATCAAGGTCTTCGAGCGCTCGGGACACAGGCTAGGGTGCTGCGCGGAGAGCTCGACCGACGACAAGAGCTCCTCCTCGAGCGATGGCGATGGGGAGAGGACCAGCGGGGAAGACGACGTGGATGGGTCCGACTAGGCGTCGGACGCCCCGTCCCTAGGCGATGCCGGCAGCAGCACCATCTGCACCTGGCCTTTTCCCCGGCAGGACGATCTGCCGGGGGCGGGGCAGTTCTTGGCGGCGGCTCCTCGAGCCGGTTCCTTGAACTTCTCGGGGCTGCTACTTCTGGCGGCTAGCGATGGAGGGCTGGAGTAGACGAAAAAGGCGGGTGGCGGGCCATCAACTCGGAGTACGATGGCACCGACGCCTTCGTCGCGTATTGCCGGCCCACTACCTCATCTTTCGGCTTCTTCCCCGGCACCATCATCACCAGCCTTCTCTTGGTGTCTTCTGTTGCTCGTACCTCGCCTAGGCGCTCCTTTTGCCCTCCTGTTTGTCTTGATCCGCTTCCTGAGGAGAGGGACAAGAAAGGGATTACGGGCAACTTATCTTTTTTTAGATTTTAAGCCTGCACGCACTTGTCAAATTTAGACCTTGTAACCCCTCGCTCATCTTTACATTCCGTATGAATTGTACTTGCTTGATCAACGTATTAATGAAAAGGGGGTTTGCCGGGATCTTTTGTGCCCACACCAAGGAGCGAGTCCTTGTTTTTTTTAAACAAACAACGTCGCCCGGCAACAAGCCTTGCCGTCCTCCCGCTTTATAGCCTGACCACACTCACGCCCTTGGTGGAGTAGGGACAAAGCAAGATTAGGCCCCTCGCTCATTTCCCTTCCACCACAACTACAACCAGATTTTGGCCTGAAATCGATTTTAGGCATAGGGAGCACGGTGGTATAGGAATGATCGAGGTATCGTACGTTCAAGTTTCATACAGAAATGCATGGTGGGGGAAATAAAACTTATCTGAATTCGCAGCCCCCGGCAACCTTGGCTTGCTGGGGTCGGGGGTGTCGATCCGCCTTCTTTCCTCCAAACGGCTCTGCAGAAATGCCTGTGCAGCCTGCGAACCAAGAACGGACTGGAAGAGACAGAAAGACATGACTCGACCTCTATGCTAGGGGTTAGCCGCCGCCAGGGGGGGGGGGGGGGGGGGGGGGGGGGGGGGGGGGGGGGGGGGGGGGGGGGGGGGGGGGGGGGGGGGGGGGGGGGGGGGGGGGGGGGGGGGGGGGGGGGGGGGGGGGGGGGGGGGGGGGGGGGGGGGGGGGGGGGGGGGGGGGGGGGGGGGGGGGGGGGGGGGGGGGGGGGGGGGGGGGGGGGGGGGGGGGGGGGGGGGGGGGGGGGGGGGGGGGGGGGGGGGGGGGGGGGGGGGGGGGGGGGGGGGGGGGGGGGGGGGGGGGGGGGGGGGGGGGGGGGGGGGGGGGGGGGGGGGGGGGGGGGGGGGGGGGGGGGGGGGGGGGGGGGGGGGGGGGGGGGGGGGGGGGGGGGGGGGGGGGGGGGGGGGGGGGGGGGGGGGGGGGGGGGGGGGGGGGGGGGGGGGGGGGGGGGGGGGGGGGGGGGGGGGGGGGGGGGGGGGGGGGGGGGGGGGGGGGGGGGGGGGGGGGGGGGGGGGGGGGGGGGGGGGGGGGGGGGGGGGGGGGGGGGGGGGGGGGGGGGGGGGGGGGGGGGGGGGGGGGGGGGGGGGGGGGGGGGGGGGGGGGGGGGGGGGGGGGGGGGGGGGGGGGGGGGGGGGGGGGGGGGGGGGGGGGGGGGGGGGGGGGGGGGGGGGGGGGGGGGGGGGGGGGGGGGGGGGGGGGGGGGGGGGGGGGGGGGGGGGGGGGGGGGGGGGGGGGGGGGGGGGGGGGGGGGGGGGGGGGGGGGGGGGGGGGGGGGGGGGGGGGGGGGGGGGGGGGGGGGGGGGGGGGGGGGGGGGGGGGGGGGGGGGGGGGGGGGGGGGGGGGGGGGGGGGGGGGGGGGGGGGGGGGGGGGGGGGGGGGGGGGGGGGGGGGGGGGGGGGGGGGGGGGGGGGGGGGGGGGGGGGGGGGGGGGGGGGTGACGGTGCCGGGGAAGAAGCCGAAAGATGAGGCAGCGGGCCGGCAATATGCGACGAAGGCGTTGGTGCCATCGTACTCCGAGTTGACGGCCCGCCACCTGCCTTCTTCGCCTTCTCTGGCCTTCCAGCGCCAGCCGCCCGAAGCAGCGGCCCCGAGAAGTTCAAGGAGCTGGCTCGAGGAGCCGCCGCCAAGAACTTCCCCGCCCCCGGCAGATCATTCTGCCGGGGAGAAGGCCAGGTGCAGATGGTGCTGCTGCCGGCGTTGCCTAGGGATGGGGCATTCGACGCCTAGTCGGACCCGTCCACGTCGCATCCCCGCTGGCCCCCTCCCCGTCGTCGTCGCTCGACGAGGAGCTCTCGTCGTCAGTGGAGCTCTCCGCGCAGCACCCTAGCCTGTGTCCCGAGCGCCCGAAGACCTTGACGGAGAGCAGGTTGCTCTCCACTAACTTGAAAAGGAGAACGTGCCCCTTCATCAAGCAGTGGGCGCGTGCGAAGGTTTTCCAGCCCTGACGAAGGAGCATTACATGAGGGGCGGGGAACCCTGTGTTCACCCACATGTCGCCATTGCAACACCCCTTCATGTGAAGCCTCAGCCTCGGCGGCTGGTCGATCTCCAGCACCCTCGCGAACGCCTCGGGAAGGCGGAGGCGGCTACGCGGCGGCTCGCGCAGTTGCAGGATGAACTCCAGCGACGTGTCCCCGACATGGCCGCTCGACGAAGCAGAAGGAGACGGTGGTGGAGATGGTGACGGAGATGGCGATGACGCAGGTGTCCCCCTGCCGCGCCCGCCTCTGCCTCGACCGCCTCGCCGACCGCGGCCCCGTCTGGCACCTCCACCTCAAGCGTGGCCTTCGCCTTGGGCGGCTGGGTCTTCCTTGACCGTCGCGGCTCTCTGGCGGGAGGAAGACCTGGTCGCCTCCGCGGAAGAACGGCCACGGCCACGCCCTCTCGCCAGGGGGGGGGGGGGGGGGGGGGGGGGGGGGGGGGGGGGGGGGGGGGGGGGGGGGGGGGGGGGGGGGGGGGGGGGGGGGGGGGGGGGGGGGGGGGGGGGGGGGGGGGGGGGGGGGGGGGGGGGGGGGGGGGGGGGGGGGGGGGGGGGGGGGGGGGGGGGGGGGGGGGGGGGGGGGGGGGGGGGGGGGGGGGGGGGGGGGGGGGGGGGGGGGGGGGGGGGGGGGGGGGGGGGGGGGGGGGGGGGGGGGGGGGGGGGGGGGGGGGGGGGGGGGGGGGGGGGGGGGGGGGGGGGGGGGGGGGGGGGGGGGGGGGGGGGGGGGGGGGGGGGGGGGGGGGGGGGGGGGGGGGGGGGGGGGGGGGGGGGGGGGGGGGGGGGGGGGGGGGGGGGGGGGGGGGGGGGGGGGGGGGGGGGGGGGGGGGGGGGGGGGGGGGGGGGGGGGGGGGGGGGGGGGGGGGGGGGGGGGGGGGGGGGGGGGGGGGGGGGGGGGGGGGGGGGGGGGGGGGGGGGGGGGGGGGGGGGGGGGGGGGGGGGGGGGGGGGGGGGGGGGGGGGGGGGGGGGGGGGGGGGGGGGGGGGGGGGGGGGGGGGGGGGGGGGGGGGGGGGGGGGGGGGGGGGGGGGGGGGGGGGGGGGGGGGGGGGGGGGGGGGGGGGGGGGGGGGGGGGGGGGGGGGGGGGGGGGGGGGGGGGGGGGGGGGGGGGGGGGGGGGGGGGGGGGGGGGGGGGGGGGGGGGGGGCCGGCAGAACGGTCTACCGGGGCGTGGTAGTTCTTGGCGGCGGCTCCTCGAGCCAGCTCCTTGAACTTCTCGGGGCCGCTGCTTCTGGTGGCTAGCGCCAGAAGGCCGGAGAAGACGAAGAAGGCAGGTGGTAGGCCGTCAACTCGGAGTATGATGGCACCGACGCCTTCATCGCGTATTGCCGGCCCGTTGCCTCATCTTTCGGCTTCTTCCCCGGCACCGTCATCACCAGCCTTCTCTTGGTGTCTTCTGCTGCTCGTACCTCGCCTAGGCACTCCTTTTGCCCTCCTGCTTATCTTGATCCACTTCCTGAGGAGAGGGACAAGAAAGGGATTATGGGCATCTTATCTTTTTTAGATCTTAAGCCTGCGGGCACTTGTCGAATTTAGACCTTGTAACCCCTTGCTCATGTTTACATTCCGTATGAATTGTACTTGTTTGATCAACGTATTAATGAAAAGGGTTTTTGCCGGGTTCTTTTGTGCGTGAGCGAGGCCCACACCAAGGAGCGAGTCCTTGTTATTCTAAGCAAACAACGTCGCCCGGCAACAAGCCTTGCCGTCCTCCCGCTTTATAGCCCGACCACACTCACGCCCTTGGCGGAGGTAGGGACAAAGCAGGATTAGGCCCCTCACTCGTTGGGGGGGGGGGGGGGGGGGGGGGGGGGGGGGGGGGGGGGGGGGGGGGGGGGGGGGGGGGGGGGGGGGGGGGGGGGGGGGGGGGGGGGGGGGGGGGGGGGGGGGGGGGGGGGGGGGGGGGGGGGGGGGGGGGGGGGGGGGGGGGGGGGGGGGGGGGGGGGGGGGGGGGGGGGGGGGGGGGGGGGGGGGGGGGGGGGGGGGGGGGGGGGGGGGGGGGGGGGGGGGGGGGGGGGGGGGGGGGGGGGGGGGGGGGGGGGGGGGGGGGGGGGGGGGGGGGGGGGGGGGGGGGGGGGGGGGGGGGGGGGGGGGGGGGGGGGGGGGGGGGGGGGGGGGGGGGGGGGGGGGGGGGGGGGGGGGGGGGGGGGGGGGGGGGGGGGGGGGGGGGGGGGGGGGGGGGGGGGGGGGGGGGGGGGGGGGGGGGGGGGGGGGGGGGGGGGGGGGGGGGGGGGGGGGGGGGGGGGGGGGGGGGGGGGGGGGGGGGGGGGGGGGGGGGGGGGGGGGGGGGGGGGGGGGGGGGGGGGGGGGGGGGGGGGGGGGGGGGGGGGGGGGGGGGGGGGGGGGGGGGGGGGGGGGGGGGGGGGGGGGGGGGGGGGGGGGGGGGGGGGGGGGGGGGGGGGGGGGGGGGGGGGGGGGGGGGGGGGGGGGGGGGGGGGGGGGGGGGGGGGGGGGGGGGGGGGGGGGGGGGGGGGGGGGGGGGGGGGGGGGGGGGGGGGGGGGGGGGGGGGGGGGGGGGGGGGGGGGGGGGGGGGGGGGGGGGGGGGGGGGGGGGGGGGGGGGGGGGGGGGGGGGGGGGGGGGGGGGGGGGGGGGGGGGGGGGGGGGGGGGGGGGGGGGGGGGGGGGGGGGGGGGGGGGGGGGGGGGGGGGGGGGGGGGGGGGGGGGGGGGGGGGGGGGGGGGGGGGGGGGGGGGGGGGGGGGGGGGGGGGGGGGGGGGGGGGGGGGGGGGGGGGGGGGGGGGGGGGGGGGGGGGGGGGGGGGGGGGGGGGGGGGGGGGGGGGGGGGGGGGGGTGACGGTGCCGGGGAAGAAGCCGAAAGATGAGGCAGCGGGCCGGCAATATGCGACGAAGGCGTTGGTGCCATCGTACTCCGAGTTGACGGCCCGCCACCTGCCTTCTTCGCCTTCTCTGGCCTTCCAGCGCCAGCCGCCCGAAGCAGCGGCCCCGAGAAGTTCAAGGAGCTGGCTCGAGGAGCCGCCGCCAAGAACTTCCCCGCCCCCGGCAGATCATTCTGCCGGGGAGAAGGCCAGGTGCAGATGGTGCTGCTGCCGGCGTTGCCTAGGGATGGGGCATTCGACGCCTAGTCGGACCCGTCCACGTCGCATCCCCGCTGGCCCCCTCCCCGTCGTCGTCGCTCGACGAGGAGCTCTCGTCGTCAGTGGAGCTCTCCGCGCAGCACCCTAGCCTGTGTCCCGAGCGCCCGAAGACCTTGACGGAGAGCAGGTTGCTCTCCACTAACTTGAAAAGGAGAACGTGCCCCTTCATCAAGCAGTGGGCGCGTGCGAAGGTTTTCCAGCCCTGACGAAGGAGCATTACATGAGGGGCGGGGAACCCTGTGTTCACCCACATGTCGCCATTGCAACACCCCTTCATGTGAAGCCTCAGCCTCGGCGGCTGGTCGATCTCCAGCACCCTCGCGAACGCCTCGGGAAGGCGGAGGCGGCTACGCGGCGGCTCGCGCAGTTGCAGGATGAACTCCAGCGACGTGTCCCCGACATGGCCGCTCGACGAAGCAGAAGGAGACGGTGGTGGAGATGGTGACGGAGATGGCGATGACGCAGGTGTCCCCCTGCCGCGCCCGCCTCTGCCTCGACCGCCTCGCCGACCGCGGCCCCGTCTGGCACCTCCACCTCAAGCGTGGCCTTCGCCTTGGGCGGCTGGGTCTTCCTTGACCGTCGCGGCTCTCTGGCGGGAGGAAGACCTGGTCGCCTCCGCGGAAGAACGGCCACGGCCACGCCCTCTCGCCAGGGGGGGGGGGGGGGGGGGGGGGGGGGGGGGGGGGGGGGGGGGGGGGGGGGGGGGGGGGGGGGGGGGGGGGGGGGGGGGGGGGGGGGGGGGGGGGGGGGGGGGGGGGGGGGGGGGGGGGGGGGGGGGGGGGGGGGGGGGGGGGGGGGGGGGGGGGGGGGGGGGGGGGGGGGGGGGGGGGGGGGGGGGGGGGGGGGGGGGGGGGGGGGGGGGGGGGGGGGGGGGGGGGGGGGGGGGGGGGGGGGGGGGGGGGGGGGGGGGGGGGGGGGGGGGGGGGGGGGGGGGGGGGGGGGGGGGGGGGGGGGGGGGGGGGGGGGGGGGGGGGGGGGGGGGGGGGGGGGGGGGGGGGGGGGGGGGGGGGGGGGGGGGGGGGGGGGGGGGGGGGGGGGGGGGGGGGGGGGGGGGGGGGGGGGGGGGGGGGGGGGGGGGGGGGGGGGGGGGGGGGGGGGGGGGGGGGGGGGGGGGGGGGGGGGGGGGGGGGGGGGGGGGGGGGGGGGGGGGGGGGGGGGGGGGGGGGGGGGGGGGGGGGGGGGGGGGGGGGGGGGGGGGGGGGGGGGGGGGGGGGGGGGGGGGGGGGGGGGGGGGGGGGGGGGGGGGGGGGGGGGGGGGGGGGGGGGGGGGGGGGGGGGGGGGGGGGGGGGGGGGGGGGGGGGGGGGGGGGGGGGGGGGGGGGGGGGGGGGGGGGGGGGGGGGGGGGGGGGGGGGGGGGGGGGGGGGGGGGGGGGGGGGGGGGGGGGGGGGGGGGGGGGGGGGGGGGGGGGGGGGGGGGGGGGGGGGGGGGGGGGGGGGGGGGGGGGGGGGGGGGGGGGGGGGGGGGGGGGGGGGGGGGGGGGGGGGGGGGGGGGGGGGGGGGGGGGGGGGGGGGGGGGGGGGGGGGGGGGGGGGGGGGGGGGGGGGGGGGGGGGGGGGGGGGGGGGGGGGGGGGGGGGGGGGGGGGGGGGGGGGGGGGGGGGGGGGGGGGGGGGGGGGGGGGGGGGGGGGGGGGGGGGGGGGGGGGGGGGGGGGGGGGGGGGGGGGGGGGGGGGGGGGGGGGGGGGGGGGGGGGGGGGGGGGGGGGGGGGGGGGGGGGGGGGGGGGGGGGGGGGGGGGGGGGGGGGGGGGGGGGGGGGGGGGGGGGGGGGGGGGGGGGGGGGGGGGGGGGGGGGGGGGGGGGGGGGGGGGGGGGGGGGGGGGGGGGGGGGGGGGGGGGGGGGGGGGGGGGGGGGGGGGGGGGGGGGGGGGGGGGGGGGGGGGGGGGGGGGGGGGGGGGGGGGGGGGGGGGGGGGGGGGGGGGGGGGGGGGGGGGGGGGGGGGGGGGGGGGGGGGGGGGGGGGGGGGGGGGGGGGGGGGGGGGGGGGGGGGGGGGGGGGGGGGGGGGGGGGGGGGGGGGGGGGGGGGGGGGGGGGGGGGGGGGGGGGGGGGGGGGGGGGGGGGGGGGGGGGGGGGGGGGGGGGGGGGGGGGGGGGGGGGGGGGGGGGGGGGGGGGGGGGGGGGGGGGGGGGGGGGGGGGGGGGGGGGGGGGGGGGGGGGGGGGGGGGGGGGGGGGGGGGGGGGGGGGGGGGGGGGGGGGGGGGGGGGGGGGGGGGGGGGGGGGGGGGGGGGGGGGGGGGGGGGGGGGGGGGGGGGGGGGGGGGGGGGGGGGGGGGGGGGGGGGGGGGGGGGGGGGGGGGGGGGGGGGGGGGGGGGGGGGGGGGGGGGGGGGGGGGGGGGGGGGGGGGGGGGGGGGGGGGGGGGGGGGGGGGGGGGGGGGGGGGGGGGGGGGGGGGGGGGGGGGGGGGGGGGGGGGGGGGGGGGGGGGGGGGGGGGGGGGGGGGGGGGGGGGGGGGGGGGGGGGGGGGGGGGGGGGGGGGGGGGGGGGGGGGGGGGGGGGGGGGGGGGGGGGGGGGGGGGGCCCCTTTCCCCGTGCTATCGGGGGCTTTGAGTACTTGTACGTCGCAATCGACAAGTTCACAAAGTGGCCGGAAGTGGAGCCAGTGAGAAAGGTGACAACACAGTCAGCCGTCAAGTTCTTCAAGGGGCTAGTCTGCCGTTTTGGTGTGCCAAATAGAGTCATCACCGACTACGACACGCAGTTCATGAGCCGCATCTTCATGCAGTATATCCAAGACCTCGGCAGCAAGGTTTGTTTTGCTTCTGTGGCTCATCCCAGAAGTAACGGCCAGGCTGAGAGGGCAAACGTAGAGGTGTTGCGAGGCCTCAAGACAAGGACTTTTGACAAGCTACACAAGTGTGGAAGGCGCTGGATTGATGAGTTGCCGACGGTTCTTTGGTCGATCAAAACAACGCCAAATCGAGCCACTGGCCAGACACCCTTTGCCCTGGTATACGGGGCAGAAGCAGTTCTCCCCATAGAACTCATATACGGGTCACCTTGAGTGCTCACTTATGATGAGCTTGAGCAAGAGCAGTTGCGCCAAGATGATGCGACGCTCCTTGAGGAAGATCATCTTCGGGCTGATGTGCGAGTTGCTCGCTACCAGCAAGCCTTGCGCCGCTACCATAGCCACAAGGTTCATGCCCGAAGCCTTGAGGAAGGCGACCTTGTTCTTCGGCGAGTTCAATCCGCCAAGAATTCCAACAAGTTGACGCCAAAGTGGGAAGGCCCTTACCGGGTAATACGAGTCACCAGGCCCAGCGCAGTCTGCCTAGAGACCGAAGATGGAATTCCAGTGAGCAACTCCTCGAACATTGAACATCTTCGCAAGTTTTACCCGTAAGGCACGGCTGCCGGGCCCCCCCGGCAGACCACTTTTTGTACAAGCCTTGCCGGCAAGGCATGTAACCCTTTGTACAAAGCTAGGCGCAGACGGGGGGGGGGGGGGGGGGGGGGGGGGGGGGGGGGGGGGGGGGGGGGGGGGGGGGGGGGGGGGGGGGGGGGGGGGGGGGGGGGGGGGGGGGGGGGGGGGGGGGGGGGGGGGGGGGGGGGGGGGGGGGGGGGGGGGGGGGGGGGGGGGGGGGGGGGGGGGGGGGGGGGGGGGGGGGGGGGGGGGGGGGGGGGGGGGGGGGGGGGGGGGGGGGGGGGGGGGGGGGGGGGGGGGGGGGGGGGGGGGGGGGGGGGGGGGGGGGGGGGGGGGGGGGGGGGGGGGGGGGGGGGGGGGGGGGGGGGGGGGGGGGGGGGGGGGGGGGGGGGGGGGGGGGGGGGGGGGGGGGGGGGGGGGGGGGGGGGGGGGGGGGGGGGGGGGGGGGGGGGGGGGGGGGGGGGGGGGGGGGGGGGGGGGGGGGGGGGGGGGGGGGGGGGGGGGGGGGGGGGGGGGGGGGGGGGGGGGGGGGGGGGGGGGGGGGGGGGGGGGGGGGGGGGGGGGGGGGGGGGGGGGGGGGGGGGGGGGGGGGGGGGGGGGGGGGGGGGGGGGGGGGGGGGGGGGGGGGGGGGGGGGGGGGGGGGGGGGGGGGGGGGGGGGGGGGGGGGGGGGGGGGGGGGGGGGGGGGGGGGGGGGGGGGGGGGGGGGGGGGGGGGGGGGGGGGGGGGGGGGGGGGGGGGGGGGGGGGGGGGGGGGGGGGGGGGGGGGGGGGGGGGGGGGGGGGGGGGGGGGGGGGGGGGGGGGGGGGGGGGGGGGGGGGGGGGGGGGGGGGGGGGGGGTCGCAGCGCCCCGAGCCGCTGCGCCTCGGCCGACTTCACGACCTTCCCCTTGTCGGCTTTCGGACCCATGGCAGAGGTGGTGGGGGAGATCGACAGCGTTGGTGGTGCCGATGGCGATGGGGGGCGGAGCGCTGCTCTCTTTCAGCTTTGGGAAGAAGGGGGGAGCGGCGGAGATTTCTGAGATTGGAGTAGCAACCGGCTGGACGGGGCGGTCGTTCCGTCTTTCCGAATAAAGAAACCACCCATGATCTCTCCCATGACGCCGCATTCGACGTGTGCCGTTCGAGGAGGGCGCGGTGGATACGGAGTAAGATACGGCGTAACCCAGGCCGCGCGTGCCCGTGCCCTATTTTGGGCCTGGCCCAACAGCGCTCGGCACCGTGTGTGGCCCAGGCCCGGGGGCTCCTGTCGGTGTACTAGAGTAGGGATACCCTAGTATCTCGAACTTGTGCACGGGCACTTGCAGCACCCCGCGGCAAGGCTTGCCGGGTGACCGCCAAGGTCCTCCGTGGTTCCTTTGGAGCCATTCAAGAACAAAGTATTCAAGCCAAGGAGACAAGGCCCCGGCAAGAGGAGCTTGCTGGGAAGGCCAACCAAGGCATCTCAAGGAACTTGCCACGATGTGCCACGCGTCCCGGCGAGGCCCAGTGTGCGACAAGCTTCCGGACCCGGATGTGACTTGCTTTCATTTCTTGATGCATACTCAGGATACCATCAGATCTTCATGGCAGAAGAGGATGAGGTGAAGACCGCATTCATCACCCCATGTGGCACATACAGTTTCGTACGGATGCCTTTCGGTTTAAAGAATGCAGGCGATTCCGCCGGATAAAGGCTCCCCTCTCTCAACTCGGGGCATAAAGAAGTGGCGGAAAAGAGCTACGTTTGGATAGACTCCGACAAAGTTTTCGCAGAGATGTGCGAAAACTGCCATGGTTAGAACAGCATTGGGGGTGAAGTCAAGGAGGCGGAACCCGTAGGTGTTCATGATATCGCAGAAAAGTTCAGAGAAAGGCGGGCAGAGCCCGCAGTAGAAGAACAGCGCGAAGAAAGGGTATCCATTCAGAGCCAGTTCCGAAGCGGCAGCTGGGAGTACCTTCGTACGCGGATGCGCTCGCGTCTCCGTCGACCAGAAGAGGTAGTAGTACTCCCTCAGCTCCTTCGCGGCGAGCTGGGGGGGGAGATTGCGCGCTCCTTTCGCAGCGCGGGGGGGGGGGGGGGGGGGGGGGGGGGGGGGGGGGGGGGGGGGGGGGGGGGGGGGGGGGGGGGGGGGGGGGGGGGGGGGGGGGGGGCAAGAGGAGCTTGCCGGGAAGGCCAACCAAGGCATCTCAAGGAACTTGCCGCGACGCGCCATGCATCCCGACAAGGCCCGGTAAGCGACAAGCAAGAAGGGGGGAGCGGCGGAGATTTGTGAAATTGGAGTAACAACCGGCGAGATGGGTGAACTGCCCCTGTTTCCCCTGCTTATAAAGAGGGAGGGGGCGGATGTTTCGTCCTTCCGAATAAAGAAACCACCCACGATCTCTCCCACGACGCCACATTCAACGCGTGCCGTTCGGGGAGGGCGCGGTGGATACGGAGTAAGATACAGCGTAACCCAGGCCGCGTGTGCCCGTGCCCTGTTTTGGGCCTGGCCCAACAGCGCTCGGCACCGTGTGTGGCCCAGGCCCGCGGGCTCCTATCGGTGTACTAGAGTAGGGGTACCCTAGTATCCCGAACTTGTGCACGGGCAGTTGCAGTGCCCCGCGGCAAGGCTTGCCGGGTGACCGCCAAGGTCCTCCGTGGTTCCTGTGGACCCCCCCCCCCCCCCCCCCCCCCCCCCCCCCCCCGTTCCTTTGGAGCCATTCAAGGACAAAGTATCCAAGCCAAGGAGACAAGACCCCGGCAAGAGGAGCTTGCCGGGAAGGCCAACCAAGGCATCTCAAGGAACTTGCCGCGACGCCCCCCCCCCCCCCCCCCCCCCCCCCCCCCCCCCCCCCCCCCCCCCCCCCCCCCCCCCCCCCCCCCCCCCCCCCCCCCCCCCCACCACTCTGTGCCCGCGCTCCAGCACATCCACCAACGTGTCGCTCTGGGACCCTTCCAGGCGTACGTGGCGGGAGGCTGTGCAGCCAGGGGTGCGCGGTGGCAAGCGGCGCTGACAAGATTGCCATCGTGGCGAGCGGTGGCGTCCCTGACGGTCCCTTTTGCACTGTTTAGGCGACACAGACGGGCATTTAATGCCCTTGTCCCCTGCCGTCAGGGTTAGGTATGATACACTGTAGCAGGTAGCTGTACCTACCCCGTCAGGGTTAGGTATGATACACTGTAGCAGGTAGCTGTACCAACCGCAACACCTTTCCATTTTTACCCTTGTCTACGTTGCCACCTGTCGGTGACCCCTTGAGCATATAAAAGGAGGCCCATGCGCACCAACACTCACGCTCGGTCTCGTTAGCTGCTGGGGTGTACTGTAGCACTCCGCGCTCCCGAGCAAGAACTCAATACAAACCACAAAGCAGGAGTAGGGTTTTACGCATCCGTGCGGCCCGAACCTGGGTAAACTGCTCGTGTGCTTCGCCTCGATCCGCTCTTCGTGCGACCCTCGCCCCCGCCGAACCGAAAGGGACTCGGTCCGCCGGTCCCATAGGCCCCCCCCCCCCCCCCCCCCCCCCCCCCCCCCCCCCCCCCCCCCCCCCCCCCCCCCCCCCCCCCCCAGATCTTCATCATCTTCATCGACATGCCGCCGAAGAAGAAGGCTTCGGAGGCGGCTGCTCCGTCCGCGCCGAACCCACCACCGCCGGAGCAAACGGCTGATGGGGCA
>JAAAWM010011404.1:0-77441 GCA_036873465.1 Thinopyrum obtusiflorum | reverse complement strand
TGAGGGTTTGGAAAATCCGGTATTGGAAAAGATGCTCCAGACCGCACCTTGCCCGGAGCCCTTGAAGGAAGATACTGTGGAGGATAATGCGGGCGGACGCGGGCCCCCAACGCTGCCCATTCTAACCGAGGGAGCGAGCGTCTCCATGAAGGAAGACGACCAGAAGAGGAAAAGGACTGCGCCCGGGGATTCGGAAGCCGAAGCTTCCAAACGGGAGAAGAAGTCTCCCCCCCCCCCCCCCCCCCCCCCCCCCCCCCCCCCCCCCCCCCCCCCCCCCCCCCCCCCCCCCAGCGAGTCGTAAGTGACCCGAAATACTTTAATAGTACAGGTATGCCATCTTTTTCTTCTGAGAAAATAACCACCGCATATATCTTTGCAGTTCGGGCCTTAGCCCCTCTCAAATGAGCTCGTCTTCGGGGGATCTTCTTCCAGAGATGATGGAGAGCGAAACGCCTCCTCCGGACTCCTCCGCTCCGGAAGCGGGCGACCCCGAAGTGTCGTCGCGGAGGGCCTCTCCGAGTCCGGTGAGGCCAGAAGATAATCCCATTGACCCCCGAAGCTCCCAGTGTCCGGCTCCCGAAGAGAGCAGACAAAAGAGTCCGGCACCGTCTAGTGTGCCCCCCCCCCCCCCCCCCCCCCCCCCCCCCCCCCCCCCCCCCCCCCCCCCCCCCCCCCCCCCCCCCCCCCCCCCCCCCCCCCCCCCCCCCCCCCCCCCCCCCCCCCCCCCCCCCCCCCCCCCCCCCCCCCCCCCCCCCCCCCCCCCCCCCCCCCCCCCCCCCCCCCCCCCCCCCCCCCCCCCCCCCCCCCCCCCCCCCCCCCCCCCCCCCCCCCCCCCCCCCCCCCCCCCCCCCCCCCCCCCCCCCCCCCCCCCCCCCCCCCCCCCCCCCCCCCCCCCCCCCCCCCCCCCCCCCCCCCCCCCCCCCCCCCCCCCCCCCCCCCCCCCCCCCCCCCCCCCCCCCCCCCCCCCCCCCCCCCCCCCCCCCCCCCCCCCCCCCCCCCCCCCCCCCCCCCCCCCCCCCCCCCCCCCCCCCCCCCCCCCCCCCCCCCCCCCCCCCCCCCCCCCCCCCCCCCCCCCCCCCCCCCCCCCCCCCCCCCCCCCCCCCCCCCCCCCCCCCCCCCCCCCCCCCCCCCCCCCCCCCCCCCCCCCCCCCCCCCCCCCCCCCCCCCCCCCCCCCCCCCCCCCCCCCCCCCCCCCCCCCCCCCCCCCCCCCCCCCCCCCCCCCCCCCCCCCCCCCCCCCCCCCCCCCCCCCCCCCCCCCCCCCCCCCCCCCCCCCCCCCCCCCCCCCCCCCCCCCCCCCCCCCCCCCCCCCCCCCCCCCCCCCCCCCCCCCCCCCCCCCCCCCCCCCCCCCCCCCCCCCCCCCCCCCCCCCCCCCCCCCCCCCCCCCCCCCCCCCCCCCCCCCCCCCCCCCCCCCCCCCCCCCCCCCCCCCCCCCCCCCCCCCCCCCCCCCCCCCCCCCCCCCCCCCCCCCCCCCCCCCCCCCCCCCCCCCCCCCCCCCCCCCCCCCCCCCCCCCCCCCCCCCCCCCCCCCCCCCCCCCCCCCCCCCCCCCCCCCCCCCCCCCCCCCCCCCCCCCCCCCCCCCCCCCCCCCCCCCCCCCCCCCCCCCCCCCCCCCCCCCCCCCCCCCCCCCCCCCCCCCCCCCCCCCCCCCCCCCCCCCCCCCCCCCCCCCCCCCCCCCCCCCCCCCCCCCCCCCCCCCCCCCCCCCCCCCCCCCCCCCCCCCCCCCCCCCCCCCCCCCCCCCCCCCCCCCCCCCCCCCCCCCCCCCCCCCCCCCCCCCCCCCCCCCCCCCCCCCCCCCCCCCCCCCCCCCCCCCCCCCCCCCCCCCCCCCCCCCCCCCCCCCCCCCCCCCCCCCCCCCCCCCCCCCCCCCCCCCCCCCCCCCCCCCCCCCCCCCCCCCCCCCCCCCCCCCCCCCCCCCCCCCCCCCCCCCCCCCCCCCCCCCCCCCCCCCCCCCCCCCCCCCCCCCCCCCCCCCCCCCCCCCCCCCCCCCCCCCCCCCCCCCCCCCCCCCCCCCCCCCCCCCCCCCCCCCCCCCCCCCCCCCCCCCCCCCCCCCCCCCCCCCCCCCCCCCCCCCCCCCCCCCCCCCCCCCCCCCCCCCCCCCCCCCCCCCCCCCCCCCCCCCCCCCCCCCCCCCCCCCCCCCCCGATCTCCACAACCTAATCGGAGACCCCGACGCTTGCCCGGAGCTTTACACCACAATGATTGAGCTCCGAACACCACCAACCGTCTAGGGCGCCCAAGCACCCAAGAGGAACAAGCTCAAGGGTACCAAGCACCCAAGAGTAATAAGCAAGTCTTGTTATAAGTAGTCATGTGAATTTGGTATTCGATCGATATTTTGATGAGATGTATGTTGTCTTTCCTCTAGTGGTGTTACGTGAACATCGACTACATGACACTTCACCATTGTTTGGGCCTAGGGGAAGGCATTGGGAAGTAATAAGTAGATGATGGGTTGCTAGAGTGACAGAAGCTTAAACCCCAGTTTATGCGTTGCTTTGTAAGGGGCTGATTTGGATCCATATGTTTCATGCTACGGTTAGGTTTACCTTAATTCTTCTTTCATAGTTGCGGATGCTTGCGAGGAGGTTTAATCATAAGTGGCATGTTTGTCCAAGGAAGGGCAGTACCGAAGCACCGGTCCACCCACATGTCAAATTATCAAAGTAACGAACGCGAATCATATGAGCATGATGAAAACTAGCTTGATGATAATTCCCATGTGTCCTCGGGAGCGCTTTCCTTCATATAAGAGTTTGTCCGGGCTTGTCCTTTGCTACAAAAAGGATTGGGCCACCTTGCTGCACCTTGTTTACTTTTGTTACTTGTTACCCGTTACGAATTACCTTATCACAAAACTATCTGTTACCGATAATTTCAGTGCTTGCAGAGAATGCCTTACTAAAAATTGTTTGTCATTTCCTTCTGCTCCTCATTGGGTTCGACACTCTTACTTATCGAAAGGACTATGATAGATCCCCTATACTTGTGGGTCATCATTCTACCACCTGTTTCTTTACATTATGTACGGACTGAAAGATCGTGGATGTCGCCTAGAGGGGGGGTGAATAGGCGCTTTAAAATAATTATGGTTGAGGCTTGAACAAATGCGGAATAAACCTAGCGGTTAATTTGTCAAGCACAAAACCTACAACAACAAGGCTCACCTATGTGCACCAACAACTTATGCTAAGCAAGAAAAACTACTTAGGTGATAGCAATATATATGACAAGAAACAATATGGCTATCACAAAGTAAAGTGCATAAGTAAAGGCCCCCCCCCCCCCCCCCCCCCCCCCCCCCCCCCCCCCCCCCCCCCCCCCCCCCCCCCCCCCCCCCCCCCCCCCCCCCCCCCCCCCCCCCCCCCCCCCCCCCCCCCCCCCCCCCCCCCCCCCCCCCCCCCCCCCCCCCCCCCCCCCCCCCCCCCCCCCCCCCCCCCCCCCCCCCCCCCCCCCCCCCCCCCCCCCCCCCCCCCCCCCCCCCCCCCCCCCCCCCCCCCCCCCCCCCCCCCCCCCCCCCCCCCCCCCCCCCCCCCCCCCCCCCCCCCCCCCCCCCCCCCCCCCCCCCCCCCCCCCCCCCCCCCCCCCCCCCCCCCCCCCCCCCCCCCCCCCCCCCCCCCCCCCCCCCCCCCCCCCCCCCCCCCCCCCCCCCCCCCCCCCCCCCCCCCCCCCCCCCCCCCCCCCCCCCCCCCCCCCCCCCCCCCCCCCCCCCCCCCCCCCCCCCCCCCCCCCCCCCCCCCCCCCCCCCCCCCCCCCCCCCCCCCCCCCCCCCCCCCCCCCCCCCCCCCCCCCCCCCCCCCCCCCCCCCCCCCCCCCCCCCCCCCCCCCCCCCCCCCCCCCCCCCCCCCCCCCCCCCCCCCCCCCCCCCCCCCCCCCCCCCCCCCCCCCCCCCCCCCCCCCCCCCCCCCCCCCCCCCCCCCCCCCCCCCCCCCCCCCCCCCCCCCCCCCCCCCCCCCCCCCCCCCCCCCCCCCCCCCCCCCCCCCCCCCCCCCCCCCCCCCCCCCCCCCCCCCCCCCCCCCCCCCCCCCCCCCCCCCCCCCCCCCCCCCCCCCCCCCCCCCCCCCCCCCCCCCCCCCCCCCCCCCCCCCCCCCCCCCCCCCCCCCCCCCCCCCCCCCCCCCCCCCCCCCCCCCCCCCCCCCCCCCCCCCCCCCCCCCCCCCCCCCCCCCCCCCCCCCCCCCCCCCCCCCCCCCCCCCCCCCCCCCCCCCCCCCCCCCCCCCCCCCCCCCCCCCCCCCCCCCCCCCCCCCCCCCCCCCCCCCCCCCCCCCCCCCCCCCCCCCCCCCCCCCCCCCCCCCCCCCCCCCCCCCCCCCCCCCCCCCCCCCCCCCCCCCCCCCCCCCCCCCCCCCCCCCCCCCCCCCCCCCCCCCCCCCCCCCCCCCCCCCCCCCCCCCCCCCCCCCCCCCCCCCCCCCCCCCCCCCCCCCCCCCCCCCCCCCCCCCCCCCCCCCCCCCCCCCCCCCCCCCCCCCCCCCCCCCCCCCCCCCCCCCCCCCCCCCCCCCCCCCCCCCCCCCCCCCCCCCCCCCCCCCCCCCCCCCCCCCCCCCCCCCCCCCCCCCCCCCCCCCCCCCCCCCCCCCCCCCCCCCCCCCCCCCCCCCCCCCCCCCCCCCCCCCCCCCCCCCCCCCCCCCCCCCCCCCCCCCCCCCCCCCCCCCCCCCCCCCCCCCCCCCCCCCCCCCCCCCCCCCCCCCCCCCCCCCCCCCCCCCCCCCCCCCCCCCCCCCCCCCCCCCCCCCCCCCCCCCCCCCCCCCCCCCCCCCCCCCCCCCCCCCCCCCCCCCCCCCCCCCCCCCCCCCCCCCCCCCCCCCCCCCCCCCCCCCCCCCCCCCCCCCCCCCCCCCCCCCCCCCCCCCCCCCCCCCCCCCCCCCCCCCCCCCCCCCCCCCCCCCCCCCCCCCCCCCCCCCCCCCCCCCCCCCCCCCCCCCCCCCCCCCCCCCCCCCCCCCCCCCCCCCCCCCCCCCCCCCCCCCCCCCCCCCCCCCCCCCCCCCCCCCCCCCCCCCCCCCCCCCCCCCCCCCCCCCCCCCCCCCCCCCCCCCCCCCCCCCCCCCCCCCCCCCCCCCCCCCCCCCCCCCCCCCCCCCCCCCCCCCCCCCCCCCCCCCCCCCCCCCCCCCCCCCCCCCCCCCCCCCCCCCCCCCCCCCCCCCCCCCCCCCCCCCCCCCCCCCCCCCCCCCCCCCCCCCCCCCCCCCCCCCCCCCCCCCCCCCCCCCCCCCCCCCCCCCCCCCCCCCCCCCCCCCCCCCCCCCCCCCCCCCCCCCCCCCCCCCCCCCCCCCCCCCCCCCCCCCCCCCCCCCCCCCCCCCCCCCCCCCCCCCCCCCCCCCCCCCCCCCCCCCCCCCCCCCCCCCCCCCCCCCCCCCCCCCCCCCCCCCCCCCCCCCCCCCCCCCCCCCCCCCCCCCCCCCCCCCCCCCCCCCCCCCCCCCCCCCCCCCCCCCCCCCCCCCCCCCCCCCCCCCCCCCCCCCCCCCCCCCCCCCCCCCCCCCCCCCCCCCCCCCCCCCCCCCCCCCCCCCCCCCCCCCCCCCCCCCCCCCCCCCCCCCCCCCCCCCCCCCCCCCCCCCCCCCCCCCCCCCCCCCCCCCCCCCCCCCCCCCCCCCCCCCCCCCCCCCCCCCCCCCCCCCCCCCCCCCCCCCCCCCCCCCCCCCCCCCCCCCCCCCCCCCCCCCCCCCCCCCCCCCCCCCCCCCCCCCCCCCCCCCCCCCCCCCCCCCCCCCCCCCCCCCCCCCCCCCCCCCCCCCCCCCCCCCCCCCCCCCCCCCCCCCCCCCCCCCCCCCCCCCCCCCCCCCCCCCCCCCCCCCCCCCCCCCCCCCCCCCCCCCCCCCCCCCCCCCCCCCCCCCCCCCCCCCCCCCCCCCCCCCCCCCCCCCCCCCCCCCCCCCCCCCCCCCCCCCCCCCCCCCCCCCCCCCCCCCCCCCCCCCCCCCCCCCCCCCCCCCCCCCCCCCCCCCCCCCCCCCCCCCCCCCCCCCCCCCCCCCCCCCCCCCCCCCCCCCCCCCCCCCCCCCCCCCCCCCCCCCCCCCCCCCCCCCCCCCCCCCCCCCCCCCCCCCCCCCCCCCCCCCCCCCCCCCCCCCCCCCCCCCCCCCCCCCCCCCCCCCCCCGGAGAGGCTAAACCCTAGAAGCTAGCCTATGGTATGATTGTATATTGTCCTACGGACTAAAACCCTCTGGTTTATATAGACACCGGGGGGGCTAGGGTTACACAAGGTCGGTTACAAAGGAGGAGATATACATATCTGTATTGCCTAGCTTGCCTTCCACGCCAAGTAGAGTCCCACCCGGACACGAGACGAAGTCTTCAATCTTGTATCTTCATAGTCCAACAGTCCGGCCAAAGGATATAGTCCGGCCGTCCGGAGACCCCCTAATAGATCGATCTTGCATGTTTTGCTTTGTCCTCCAATACATCTCGTAGGTCTAGCGTATTTCCCCATGCCTTTTTATTTGAATGGCGTCGGGGTGCGGGCTGAGCTTTTGGCTTGGAATGTCTCTCTGTCGCGGCCACGAGGTGGCCGATCAGCCGTGTCATACGCCGGGGATGTAGGTTTCGGTGCTTCCTCCTCAAGTCGGGGTAGCAACCTGCACTTTGGGTAACTCTTGGAGGGGCATTCGAGTTTATATTCCTCGGCCGCCAGGACTTCAGTCCATCTGTCAGCTAGCAAATCTTGATCAGCTTGAAGCTGATGCTGCTTTTTCTTAAGGCTATTTGCCGTGGCTATAAGCCAGCGCTTGAAGCGCTCTTGTTCGACGGGATCCTCTAGCACGACGAATTCGTCATCGTCGAGGCTTGCCTCGTCTATGGAGGGAGGCATGTAATTATCATCCTCCGCCTCTCCATCTGCCGCTCTCTCAGGAGGGCTGTCTCCTCCATCCTCCTGCTCTAAATCTTGCTGGAGGGGATTATTGTTGTCTTCGGCACTATCGGAGTGCTATTATCTCCGGTGCCGGTATCACCACTTTTGCCCTGGCGGGACTTAGAGCGGCGCCGCTGATGCTGGCGCTTGGGTTGCTTCTTGGAGGGGTCATCCTCCATTGTCTCGTCGCCATTGCCCTCTTTGGGTGTGTCCACCATGTATATATCGTATGATGAGGTGGCTGTCCAGTGCCCTATGGGCAGTGGTTCCTCTTCGTCTCCCGCACCGTCGTCCATACCGTCGATGTCTTCGGAGTCTAAGTCAAGCATGTCGGTTAAGTCGTCGATAGTGGCTACTAAGTGGGTGGTGGGTGGGCGGCGAATTTCTTCGTCATCTGCATCCCAATCCTGCCGGACATAGTTCGGCCAGGATCCTCCTGACAAGGAGAGAGACCTTAATGAGTTCAGTATGTCGCCGAAGGGCGAGTGCTGAAAAATATCTGTGGGGGTAAACTCCATGATCGGCGCCCAATCAGATTCGATAGGAACGGGCGCAGGCGGTTCGGAGTCCATGGTCGGAGAAGGATCCGGCAGTTTGGCAACACGGCTCTCGTGAAGGGTAAGGTCGATATTCGGCTCGATCGCCACAAAGGATATGGCCTCCGCGACGGGGTCTATCCACCCGTCCATGGATGGCGCAACCGGCTCCAAATTGAGGGTCGGAGCGGCTGCCTGTGCGATTTCTTGAACACTGTCCGATGGTAGAGCTAGATCGTACTCATCGTGACCGCGTGGCGCACAAGGCAAGGGCTCGAATCCGTCGAAGATCAAGTCTCCGCGGATATCGACCATGTAATTTAAGTTTCCAAACCTGACCTGGTGGCCAGGGGCGTAACTTTCGATCTACTCCAGATGGCCAAGCGAGTTGGCCCGCAGTGCGAAGCCGCCAAACACAAAGATCTGTCCGGGGAGAAAAGTCTCACCCTGGACCACATCGCTATCGATGATAGTAGGAGCCATCAAGCCTAACGGTGACGACACAGAGGAACTCTCAATGAAAGCACCAATGTCGATGTCAAAACCGGCGGATCTCGGGTAGGGGGTCCCGAACTGTGCGTCTAAGGTGGATGGTAATAGGAGGCAGGGAACACGATGTTTTACCCAGGTTCGGGCCCTCTTGATGGAGGTAAAACCCTACATCTTGCTTGATTTATTCTTGATGATATGAGTATTACAAGAGTTGATCTACCACGAGATCGGAGAGGCTAAACCCCCCCCCCCCCCCCCCCCCCCCCCCCCCCCCCCCCCCTACGGACTAAAACCCTCTGGTTTATATAGACACCGGAGGGGGCTAGGGTTACACAAGGTCGGTTACAAAGGAGGAGATGTACATATCCGGATTGCCTAGCTTGCCTTCCACGCCAAGTAGAGTCCCATTCGGACACGGGACGAAGTCTTCAATCTCGTATCTTCATAGCCAACAGTCCAGCCAAAGGATATAGTCCGGCTGTCTAGAGACCCCCTAATCCAGGACTCCCTCACCGCCTATTCTAGATCTCTCATGAAGTCCCTGTCACACACACGATGACTCGCTTCCCTTGCATCTCCATACATAGGCCAATTTCGAACAACATCAACATTGTCTCCCTATCTATACGCAATTTATGGACACAAACGACCCCTCTCCCCC
The DNA here is from genome assembly GCA_036873465.1 of Thinopyrum obtusiflorum. Lineage (NCBI taxonomy): Eukaryota > Viridiplantae > Streptophyta > Magnoliopsida > Poales > Poaceae > Thinopyrum > Thinopyrum obtusiflorum. Next base: position 68,911 of record JAAAWM010011404.1, on the reverse strand, counting down.
CTCTCTTCCTCTCTCTCTCTCTCCATCGCTCTCTCTCCCTCTCTCTCTCTCTTTCTCTCTCTCTCTCACCCCTCTCCGGCACACACTCGATGTCTCTTCCAAATAGTCTACTCCCCGCCCGCACCCATGCTATCCCGCAAAAGCCCCCCCCCCCCCCCCCCCCCCCCCCCCCCCCCCCCCCCCCCCCCCCCCCCCCCCCCCCCCCCCCCCCCCCCCCCCCCTCACACAAGCCATGATAACAATGATCTCCTATTTTAACAGAAATAACAGGCATACCTACCATAGGTCTATGTTTATCTTTAGCACCAGGTTTAGCAATTCTAGCAGTCTCATCACAGAAGTAAATAACATGCCCATCGATATTATCAGCCAATAGATCTTTAACCATAGCAATTTTAGGTTCAACTTTAACTTGCTCAGGGGGTTTGTTTGTCCTAATATTACTTTTGTTGACTACAGTTGAAGCTCTAGCATGATCCTTTATTCTAACAGGGAAAGGTGGTTTCTCAACATAAGCAGTAGGAACAATAGGATCATTATAAGTGATAGTCTTTTCTTTAACTTTAATAGGTGCAACTACTTTTACTTCAATGGGAGGATTATATTTAAACCACTTCTCCTTAGGGAGATCAACATGAGTAGCAAATGATTCACAGAAAGAAGCAACTATCTCAGAGTCAAGTCCATATTTAGTGCTAAATTCACGGAAAGCATCGGTATCCATAAAAGATTTAACACAATCAAACTTAGGTGTTATACCTGACTCCTTACCTTCGTCGAGGTCCCAATCGTCAGAGTTGCGTTTAATTCTTTCCAATAAATCCCATTTGAATTCAATAGTCTTCATCATAAAAGAGCCAGTACAAGAAGTATCGAGCATGGAGCGATTATTGAGAGAAAGCCGAGCATAAAATTTTTGAATAATCATTTCTCTTGAGAGCTCATGATTGGGGCATGAATATAACATTGACTTAAGCCTCCCCCAAGCTTGAGCGATGCTTTCTCCTTCGCGAGGCCAAAAATTATATATATAATTACGATCACGATGAACAAGATGCATAGGATAAAACTTCTGATAAAATTCCAATTTCAATCATTTGTAGTTCCATGATCCCATATCATCACATAGCCTAAACCATGTCAATGCATCTCCCTTCAAATATAAAGGGAAAACCTTCTTCTTGATGACATCCTCGGGCATACCTGCAAGCTTAAATAATCCACAAACTTCATCCACATAGATTAAGTGTAAATCGGGATGCAATGTTCCATCTCCTGCAAAAGGATTAGCTAGCAGTTTCTCTATCATACCCGAAGGAATTTCAAAGTAAACATTTTCAGTAGGTTCAGTAGGTTGAGGGGTAGTTAATTGTGGTTCCGGATGGGGTGGAGATACCCCGAACAAACCCCTCAAAGGATTGTTTTCCATAGTAACAAGTGACAGTTAATTTCAGCACACTATATAAATTTTTCCTTACCAAATTCCACCTACCAAAGGTGCTTCACTCCCCGGCAACGGCGCCAGAAAAGAGTCTTGATGACCCACAAGTATAGGGGATCTATCGTAGTCCTTTCGATAAGTAAGAGTGTCGAACCCAACGAGGAGCAGAAGGAAATGATAAGCGGTTTTCAGCAAGGTATTCTCTGCAAGCACTGAAATTATCGGTAACAGATAGTTTTGTGATAAGGTAATTGGCAACAAGTAACAAGTAATGAAAGTAAATAGGGTGCAGCAAGATGGCCCAATCCTTTTTGTAGCAAAGGACAAGCCTGGACAGACTCTTATATAGAGAAAAGCGCTCCCGAGGACACTTGGGAATTATCGTCAAGCTAGTTTTCATCACGCTCATATGATTCACGTTCGTTACTTTGATAATTTGGTATGTGGGTGGACCGGTGCTTGGGTGCTGTCCTTTCTTGGACAAGCATCCCACTTATGATTAACCCCTATTGCAAGCATCCGCAACTACAAAAGAAGTATTAAGGTAAACCTAACCATAACATGAAACATATGGATCCAAATCAGCCCCCTACGAAGCAACTCATAAACTAGGGTTTAAGCTTCTGTCACTCTAGCAACCCATCATCTACTTATTACTTCCCAATGCCTTCCTCTAGGCCCAAATAATGGTGAAGTGTCATGTAGTCGACGTTCACATAACACCACTAGAGGAAAGACAACATACATCTCATCAAAATATCGAACGAATACCAAATTCACATGACTACTAATAGCAAGACTTCTCCCATGTCCTCAGGAACAAACGTAACTACTCACAAATCATATTCATGTTCATAATCAGAGGCGTATTAATATGCATAATGGATCTGAACATATGATCTTCCACCAAATAAACCAACTAGCATCAACTACAAGGAGTAATCAACACTACTAGTGTGACGACCCCGGCTTAATCGTGCACTAACCATACACGCAAATGCACACGATCAAGCCTAGGACTCACTTGAAGATATCACAACACAACTCTAAAACATAAATAAAGTCATACAAGCTTTATATTACAAGCCAGGGCCTCGAGGGCTCGAATACATAGCTCGATGGCATACAAGCGTCAGCGGAAGCATCAGAGTCTGAGTACAGACTAATACATAGAGAGAGAGGTAAGCCTTTAGAAGGCGGGGTAAAATAAAAGCTACGATCGAAAGGCGAAGGCCTCCTGCCCTGGACCCTCCGATCCTACTCCTGGTCGTCAGTCGGCTCCTCGTAGAAGTACTCGTCGGGAGAGTAGAAGTAGTAGCCGTAGTCATTGACAGGGGCAGCTGTCTCAGGGGCTCCATCGTCTGTCGGCATCGAATGGATATGGGGGAAAAAGAAAGTAAAGCAAACGTGAGTACTCATCCGAAGTACTCAGCAAGCAAGGATCTACACTACATATGCATCATTTTCAAGGAAGGGCTGTATATGTGGACTAGGCTGCAGAAATGCCAGAATAGAGGGGGAAAGCCTAGTCCTATCGAAGACTAGCATCTTCAGCATCTTCAGTCTTGCAGCATAGAAGAGAGTAGAATAACATAATGTAAAGTAGTAGTAGTATCATCAACCTCGGCCTGAGATCCTTTCTCGACTCCCTGCGAGAAAACAATCCCAGAGCCCTAGTATCCAGTTATCATCTCAATCATGTTCTAGTTGTACCGATCGGGATACAACTCCGAGTGTCCGTTACCGTAGGACAGGCTATCGATACCCCCCCCCCCCCCCCCCCCCCCCCCCCCCCCCCCCCCCCCCCCCCCCCCCCCCCCCCCCCCCCCCCCCCCCCCCCCCCCCCCCCCCCCCCCCCCCCCCCCCCCCCCCCCCCCCCCCCCCCCCCCCCCCCCCCCCCCCCCCCCCCCCCCCCCCCCCCCCCCCCCCCCCCCCCCCCCCCCCCCCCCCCCCCCCCCCCCCCCCCCCCCCCCCCCCCCCCCCCCCCCCCCCCCCCCCCCCCCCCCCCCCCCCCCCCCCCCCCCCCCCCCCCCCCCCCCCCCCCCCCCCCCCCCCCCCCCCCCCCCCCCCCCCCCCCCCCCCCCCCCCCCCCCCCCCCCCCCCCCCCCCCCCCCCCCCCCCCCCCCCCCCCCCCCCCCCCCCCCCCCCCCCCCCCCCCCCCCCCCCCCCCCCCCCCCCCCCCCCCCCCCCCCCCCCCCCCCCCCCCCCCCCCCCCCCCCCCCCCCCCCCCCCCCCCCCCCCCCCCCCCCCCCCCCCCCCCCCCCCCCCCCCCCCCCCCCCCCCCCCCCCCCCCCCCCCCCCCCCCCCCCCCCCCCCCCCCCCCCCCCCCCCCCCCATAGGTAAAGCAGTAGCAGCAGCAATTCTAATGCAAGCATGAGAGAGAAGAGAATGGGCGATATCGGAATGCTCAAAAGGGGGGGTGCTTGCCTGTTTGCTTGGAGGCAAAGGCAGGGTCTTCGACGGTGAAGTAGCTGTTCACCAGGGCCTCGTCGGCGGTCTCGGGTCTAACGGAAAGAAAGGGGGAGGAGAAACAATATAAATACACGGCAATAAAAGTAATCACAGAACAGAACATGGCACTACGCGGTGTTAGGGGTAACCTAACGCGGTGACTCACGTCGCAGACGAAACGGGAAAATATCTGGGATATTTTCCCGGCGTTTAGCTCGATCTCGGCATACTGAACCGGAGGGGAAGGTTTCATGTTCGGATAGTTAGGGATGTGTGGCGGACGAACGGACTGCGTATCCGGATTCGTCTCGTCGATCTGAGCAACTTTCATGTATAAACTTTTTCGATCTGAGCTACGGTTTAGAAGATATGAATTTCTAAAGTTTATTTGGAATTTCTGGATTTATTTTAATTGACAGAAAAGAATTATGACGTCAGCATGACGCCCTGCTGACGTCAGCAAGTCAACAGTCGGCTGGTCAGGGTCAAACCTGACATGTGGGTCCAGTGGGACCCACATGTCAGCCTCTGCTAGCTTAACAGTGGTTTAAACTACTAACAGGGTTAATTAGTGGGGTGGGCCCCAGGTGTCAGTGGGTATTAGGGTTAACTAACAGGTTTTAATTAAAATGCATTTATTTAGACTAACTAAACGAGGGGGCCCGCATGTCAGCGTCAGGGGTGAATAGTAACCCCGCGTTGACCCGGTCAACGCGGTCAAACAGAGGCGCCGGGGCCCACTGTCAGCGGCACTGGGCAGGCCCCACGCGGTGACAGGTCAGCGGAGCCGCCGGAGTAGCTCCGGCGAGCTCGCGCGCAGCGACCGAACGCCGGCGAGGTCGGAAATCGCCTACGGTGCACCATTCCGCGCGCCGTCTGCTGCGTTCGAACGAGCACTCCCTATCGCGTCGATCTACGGGGCCGGAGCGAGCGGAGGTGGCCGTCGGAGGCACCGGCGTCGAGCTTTGGCGGCGGCTACGTTCGGGTCTTCGCCGGAAACGGCTAGGACGAGGCAACGGCAGCCAGAGGGGGAAGGAGAGGGGCGTGGAGGCTTACGAAGCGGCGCACGAAGGCCCTCGAGTGATCGGGAGCGCAGGAGGAGGCCGCGGTCGCCGGAGTTCGCCGCGGTGGCCGGAGATGTGGTCGAGGGCGACGACGACGAGGTCGACCACCCCGGCTCCAACTGATGGACGTGGACGATGAAGCGGAGGATGGCGGTTCGCCCGAGCACGGCGGAGGAGCGGATAGGCGCCGGTAGCCGCGACGGTGGCAGCGGCGATTTCGGCGGTGGCGCTCGGTCGGGAGAGAAAAGGAGGAGGCCGAGCTAGGGAGGAAAGGAGAGGAATGGGGGCGGCGTCCAGGGGAGAAGAACGAGGCGCGGCTTATCCCCAGCTCTCACCGACCCCATCGCCGTGGCAGTCGACGGGCGGTGCGCGCGCGCGCCGGATGCGGTGAGGATGACAGCGAGGGAGGGAGTAGGTGAGCTGGGCCGGGCCAGGTAAACGGGTAAGGCCCAACTCCCCATTTCCTTTTTTTCTGTTTTTCGGTTTAGCTAACAACAGAGAGGGTTAGGGATTTATCTGGGCTTCTAAAACATTTTTGAAAGATGTGTGACTTAGTCCAAGATACTCACTGCATTTTTTTTAACAGTGCCAGAATTAATTTGGAGGCCAGTGGATTTCATTTTGCATTATTCATAAATGGATTTTGCTTTTTTTTTAATTACTGAAGTAGCACTGTTCTTGTTGCTACTGTTCATTTCAGCATAGGAGTTATGTTGTTTTATTTAACAACAAATTACTTTGGAATATTTGTTAGATGGCGAACATTTTTGTAGCAACTTTGGTGCAACTTCATTTTGCACTTGTGATTTGAATTAGAATTCGAATTGGAATTGAAAATGAGATATGTTGCAATGTTGATCAAGCTTAGTTAATCATGGTGAATTGGCATGATCAGTGGGTGATCACTGTGGTGTGAGGCCGGGGATGTTACAACTAGCAACCCACAGGTGCCAATCTGAGGCTTTGGGACAAAGATTGGATACAAGAGATGAACTAGGGTTTGAGAGGAGATGGTGCTGGTGAAGATGTTGATGGAGATTGACCCCCTCCCGATGAGAGGATCGTTGGTGATGACGATGGCGATGATTTTCCCCTCCCGGAGGGAAGTTTCCCCGGCAGAACAGCTCTGCCAGAGCCCTAGATTGGTTCCGCCAAGGTTCCGCCTCGTGGCGGCGGAGTTTCTTCCCGAAAGCTTGCTTCTGATTTTTTTTCCAGGGTAGAAGACACCATATAGCCAAAGATGGGCACCGGAGGCCTGCCAGGGGGCCCACGAGGCAGGGGGCGCGCCCAGGGGGGTAGGGCGCGCCTCCCACCCTCGTGGCCAAGGTGTGGGCCCCCTCTGGTATTTTCTTCGCTCAGTATTTTTTATTAATTCCAAAAATGACTTCCGTGGAGTTTCAGGACTTTTGGAGTTGTGCAGAATAGGTCTCTAATATTTGCTCCTTTTCTAGTCCAGAATTCCAGCTATCGACATTCTTCCTCTTCATGTAAACCTTGCAAAATAAGAGAGAATAGGCACAAGTATTGTGACATAATGTGTAATAACAGCCCATAATGCAATAAATATCGATATAAAAGCATGATGCAAAATGGACGTATCACGCCTTCACCCGGCGGCCTCGCGCCATGCGGCGGCCAATCATAGTCGCCGCTCGCGCGCCGGCCCGCCAATCGATCCACGCCACCCGCCTCCGCCATGTCTGCACGGTGGACCTGCGGTCTACCTCGCCGTGAAGGAAATATGCCCTAGAGGCAATAATAAAGTTATTATTTATTTCCTTATTTCATGATAAATGTTTATTATTCATGCTAGAATTGTATTGATCGGAAACTTAGTACATGTGTGAATACATAGACAAAACAAAGTGTCCCTAGTATGCCTCTACTTGACTAGCTCGTTTATCAAAGATGGTTATGTTTCCTAACCATAGACATGTGTTGTCATTTGATGAACAGGATCACATCATTAGGAGAATGATGTGATGGACAAGACCCATTCGTTAGCTTAGCATTATGATCGTTACAGTTTCATTGCTACTGCTTTCTTCACGACTTATACATGTTCCTCAGACTATGAGATTATGCAACTCCCGAATACCAGAGGAACACCTTGTGTGCTATCAAACGTCACAACGTAACTGGGTGATTATAAAGATGCTCTACAGGTGTCTCCGAAGGTGTTTGTTTGGTTGGCATAGATCGAGATTAGGATTTGTCACTCCGTGTATCGGAGAGGTATCTCTGGGCCCTCTCGGTAATGCACATCACTATAAGCCTTGCAAGCAATGTGACTAATGAGTTAGTTGCGGGATGATGCATTACGGAACGAGTAAAGAGACTTGCCGGTAACGAGATTGAACTAGGTATGATGATACCGACGATCGAATCTCGGGCAAGTAACATACCGATGACAAAGGGAACAACGTATGTTGTTATGCGGTTTGACCGATAAAGATCTTCATAGAATATGTAGGAGCCAATATGAGCATCTAGGTTCCGCTATTGGTTATTGACCGGAGATGTGTCTCGGTCATGTCTACATAGTTCTCGAACCCGTAGGGTCCGCACGCTTAACGTTCGATGACGATTTGTATTATGAGTTATGTGATTTGATGTACCGAAGTTTGTTCGGAGTCCCGGATGAGATCACGGACATGACGAGGAGTCTCGAAATGGTCGAGAGCTAAAGATTCATATATTAGAAGGTTGCATTTGGACATCAGAATGGTTCCGAGTGGTTCGGGCATTTTTCCGGAGTACCGGGAGGTTACCGGAACCCCCCGGGAGAAGTATTGGGCCTAGTGGGCCTTATTGGAGGAGAGGAGAAAGGGCCACATGAGAGGGGCGCCCCTCCCCTTGCCCAAACCGAATTGGACTAGGGGAGGGGGCCGGCCCCCCTCTTTCCTTTCCCCTCTCTCTCCCTTACCTTTCCCTCCGGTGGAAGAAAGGAAGGGGGGGCGAATCCTACTTGGACTAGGAGTCCAAGTTGTAACATCCCCACCCTCACACCACAGTAATCTCCCACTAATCATGCCTAGTCATCATCATTTTTCCATAAGAGAAATAATTCAACTTCAATTCAAAAATTCATAATGCAAGTCAAGAAAATATTTCTTCAAATGGCAAAACAAAAATGTCCATAATGCTGTAAATAATCCTAAGGTAATTATAAATTTGAAACCAACTACATATAAATTCCCAAAATGCCCCTGGACATTTACAACAGTAGTCCAGCAGCATTTAAATTTGTCTTTCCAATTTCTAATAATACTTAACAGATTCCTCTTGCCTCCAAAGTAATTGTGGCACTGCCTAAAATTGTGTTGGAATTATTGGGTCTAGTCCCATATTTTTCCCAACACTAATTGGATGCCCAATTAATTACTTTTTCCTCTCTGGTAATAAATAAAAAGAAAAACAGGAAAACAGAAAAGGGAAAAAGGCCAGAGGCCACTTACCTGGCGACTGGGCCGCGCTGGCCCAGCCCACTCCCACCTGCCCGTCGTCCTTCCTTCCCTCCGTGTCATCGTCTCCGTGGGCGAGCGCGCCCGCACCGGCCACCGCTCGCCACGGCGGCAGGAACAGGGGGGCGAGGGGATAAGGACTCCCAGTGCCTCTCCCCTGGACGCCTCCCTCCATTCGGCGCCCTCTCTTCCCTCCTCACCGCTCGCCCGCTCCTCTCCTCTCTGACCCGAGCGGGTTCGCCGCCGTTCACCGCGCGTCACCGCGGCCACCGTCACCGCCTCGTCCCGCCACCGTGCCGAGGACCTGCGCCAAGCTCGACTGCTTCGTCTGGTGCCCGTAGCGGGGACGGGGAGGCACTGCAGCCGCCGGACACCGCTGCCCCTTTTCTTCTTTGCTTCGGCGATCCCCTTCGGCTCCGGCGACGCCTGCTGCGCTCCTAAACCTCCAAGGGCCACCGTGAGCCGCTAGGTGAGCCCCGCTGTCCTCTCCCCCTCTCCCCGCGCTCGGTTGAGCTCCCTAGCCCGAGCTTCACCGACGCCCGAACGCGCCTCCGCCTGAGCACGTCGCCGGCAGCCGTCCGGCGACCGTTTGGCCACGAGCCCGTGTCCAATGAGCTCGCACGCTCGCGTAGACCACTCCCACCCTTTTGGTTCGAGCCAAAACGCGCGGCATCGTCGATTCCGTCGACGCCCGAAAGTCATCGCCGCCGCGGCTCGACGCCGGCAGGATTCCGGCCACCCCCGTATGTTTCAACGCCACAGATGGACGCGATGCTCTCTCCGCGTTCGAATGCAACCAGCCGCGCGCGAAATGGTGCTCCCTAGTGCGAATCCGACGCTCGCCGGCGTTCGGCCACCGTGCGCGAGCTCGCCGGAGTGACTCCGGCGGCTCCGCTGACCTGGCGTGGCCTGGGGCCCGCCCAGGGTCGCTGACGAGTGGCCCCGCCGCGTGTTTGACCAGGTTGACCGAGTCAACGCACGCTTACTGTTCACTAATAGCCACTGACGTGTGGGCCCACATGGTTAAATAACTAATAGTGGTTAATTAGTTAACTCTGTTAATTAGCTGTGCCACTGACAGGCCGGGCCCACTGGCTAAACTCTCTGTTAGTTTATTTAACCCACAGATTAACCCCTCTGAGGCTGACATGTGGGTCCCACTGGACCCACAGGTCAGGTTTGACCTGGTCAGCGCCACTGTTGAGTGCTGACATCATCCCCACGCAATGCTGACATCACAATTACACTGTTCTGGGTAATGTTGAGTTTATTAAACAAAAATAATTCCAGAAAATTAGTAAAATCTTTAGAAATTCATATCTTTTAAACCGTAGCTCGGATCGAAAAACTTTCTACATGAAAGTTGCTCAGAACAAGGAGACGAATCCGAATACGCTCTCCGTTTGTCTATCACATGCCCCTAACTACCTGAACATGCAACCTTCCCCCTCCGTTTCATCTGTCCAGAAAGGACAGACTTCTGGAAAACATTCCCGGATGTTCTCCTCCTTCACCGGTGTCGTGTAGCACTACGATAGGCCACCTCTAGCATCGCGTATCGTAGTGTCATGCATTTGTTGCTATGTATTTATATGTTTCCTCCCCCTCTTCTCTCTCGATAGACACCGACGCCGACGTAGTTCTCGAGGTCGACGCTGCTCAGGAGCCAGACGACGTAGCTGACGACCTTGCCCTTGCCGTCGAGCAGACAGGCAAGCACCCTCATTTTGAGCATTCCGATATCGCCCATTCTCTTCTCTCTCATGCTTGCACTAGCCCCCCCCCCCCCCCCCCCCCCCCCCCCCCCCCCCCCCCCCCCCCCCCCCCCCCCCCCCCCCCCCCCCCCCCCCCCCCCCCCCCCCCCCCCCCCCCCCCCCCCCCCCCCCCCCCCCCCCCCCCCCCCCCCCCCCCCCCCCCCCCCCCCCCCCCCCCCCCCCCCCCCCCCCCCCCCCCCCCCCCCCCCCCCCCCCCCCCCCCCCCCCCCCCCCCCCCCCCCCCCCCCCCCCCCCCCCCCCCCCCCCCCCCCCCCCCCCCCCCCCCCCCCCCCCCCCCCCCCCCCCCCCCCCCCCCCCCCCCCCCCCCCCCCCCCCCCCCCCCCCCCCCCCCCCCCCCCCCCCCCCCCCCCCCCCCCCCCCCCCCCCCCCCCCCCCCCCCCCCCCCCCCCCCCCCCCCCCCCCCCCCCCCCCCCCCCCCCCCCCCCCCCCCCCCCCCCCCCCCCCCCCCCCCCCCCCCCCCCCCCCCCCCCCCCCCCCCCCCCCCCCCCCCCCCCCCCCCCCCGGCGTTCTGCGTCGTATACTTCAGCCGGAGCTTAAATGACGTCAGCAAGGAGCAGCGTACGTCAAGTTGGACTGGGAACGCAACCGCACTTGTATAAGGGGTTGCTAGGTCTGCTCTCGGTGGCCCCGTAACGTGCAGGAGTTCCCGGGGCGAAGGCCCAAGACCCCTGGGGGCATAGGTTAGTCCGGCGTGCTGACCTCTCTTTAAGTATTTGGTCGGGTTGTGGCGTATTGTTTGGTCGAGGGCGGGCATGACCCAGTAATGTGTGTCCGGCCGGAGTTAAGCAAGAGTGGTGGGTAAGTTGGTGCACCCCTGCAGGGAAGAAACTTCTATCGATAGCCTGTCCTACGGTAACGGACACTCGGAGTTGTATCCCGATCGGTACAACTAGAACATGTGATGAGAACTGGATACTAGGGCTCTGGGCTTGCTTTCTCGCAGGGAGTCGGGAAAGGATCTCAGGCCGAGGTTGATGATACTACTACTACTTTACATTATGTTATTCTACTCTCTTCTATGCTGCAAGACTGAAGATGCTGAAGATGCTAGTCTTCGATAGGACTAGGCTTTCCCCCTCTATTCTGGCATTTCTGCAGCCCAGTCCACATATACAGCCCTTCCTTTGAAAATGTTGCATATGTAGTGTAGATCCTTGCTTGCTGAGTACTTCGGATGAGTACTCACGTTTGCTTTACTTTCTTTTTCCCCCATATCCATTCGATGCCGACAGACGACGGAGCCCCTGAGACTGCTGCCCCAGTCGACGACTACGGCTACTACTACTACCCTCCCGGTGAGTACTACTACGAGGAGCCGACTGACGACCAGGAGTAGGATCGGAGGGTCCACCCCCCCCCCCCCCCCCCCCCCCCCCCCCCCCCCCCCCCCCCCCCCCCCCCCCCCCCCCCCCCCCCCCCCCCCCCCCCCCCCCCCCCCCCCCCCCCCCCCCCCCCCCCCCCCCCCCCCCCCCCCCCCCCCCCCCCCCCCCCCCCCCCCCCCCCCCCCCCCCCCCCCCCCCCCCCCCCCATGACTTTATTTATGTTTTAGAGTTGTGTTGTGATATCTTCAAGTGAGTCCTATGCTTGATCGTGTGCATTTGCGTGTATGGTTAGTGCACGATTAAGCCGGGGTCGTTACACAAGTAGGACTCCCCCCTGGCGCGCCCAAACCTGGCCGGCCTCCTCTCTCCCTCCCTCCTTTATATACGTGGCCAGGGGGCACCCAATAGCACAACAGACAATCTCTTAGCCGTGTGCAGTGCCCCCCTCCACAGTTTTACACCTCGGTCATATCGTCGTAGTGCTTAGGCGAAGCCCTGCGCCGGTAACTTCATCATCACCGTCACCACGCCGTCGTGCTGACGGAACTCTCCCTCGGCCTCAGCTGGATCTAGAGTTCGAGGGACGTCACCGAGCTGAACGTGATCGCGGAGGTGCCGTGCGTTCGGTACTTGATCGGTTGGATCGCGAAGACGTTCGACTACATCAACCGCGTTACTTAACGCTTCCGCTTTCGGTCTACAAGGGTACGTAGACACACTCTCCCCTCTCGTTGCTATGCATCTCCTAGATAGATCTTGCGTGATCGTAGGAAATTTTTTGAAATACTGTGTTCCCCAACACGCCGGCCTCGGCCCCGACGGCGTCAGGATCGTCGACTGTCTCAGCTCGGGCGCCGCTGCTACGTTGGTCGCTCGAGCCTCGCTGCTCGGGCGCCGGCGCTGCTTTGGCAGCCCGGGTGTCGGTCGCACGACGTCCCATGCCGTCTGCCATCGCCGGCTTCATCTCGGACTCCTTCGCCACCTCGCCTCCATCGGGCGGCGTCCCCGACCTCGCGCACGATCGGATTGATCACCCGCCCGCCGCCGCGAACCGCCTCATCTACGCCGTGCGACCGACCTGGCCCATCGGTTACGCGTGCCTTCGCAGGCCCCGTGAAGACCGTCCCGAGTTCAGCGCGCCCCTCCACCCATCGAGCAACGGGCTGCCGCTGCGTCGCCCCGTCGGGCCGCAACGCCGCCACCCCGTGGTTCTTTCCTGGCTGCACCGACCCCCGTCACTGCTGCGTTCCTTCGGGCCATAGTGTCGCGGCCCGCGGTCCACCGCCGCCCGGAGGCCGTCCCGTGGCTGCACTGACCCTCGCGCCGCCACTGTGTCACCCCGTCGGGCCCTAGCGAGCGTGGCACGCGGTCCACGCCGCCGTCCTAAGGCCGTCCCCGCGGCTGCACCGACTCACAAACCGCCGTTGCGTCGCCCCTTTAGGCCGCAGCGTCGCGGCCCACGGTCCCCGCCGCCGCCCCGAGGTCTTCCCGCCGTCGCCCCGACCCGCCTGCTGCCGCTGCGTCGCCCCTTCGGGCCCTAGCGTCGCGGCCCGCGGTCCACTTCGCCGTCCCCGCGCGTCGACTTCCCGTGCTATGCGCCGCGCCGTCTCCCTTGGCGCGGGAACGCCACCGTCCGCGCCGGTGTTCGTCACGATGTCAGGGTTCTTCGCCTACTTCGACCCCCCCCCCCCCCCCCCCCCCCCCCCCCCCCCCCCCCCCCCCCCCCCCCCCCCCCCCCCCCCCCCCCCCCCCCCCCCCCCCCCCCCCCCCCCCCCCCCCCCCCCCCCCCCCCCCCCCCCCCCCCCCCCCCCCCCCCCCCCCCCCCCCCCCCCCCCCCCCCCCCCCCCCCCCCCCCCCCCCCCCCCCCCCCCCCCCCCCCCCCCCCCCCCCCCCCCCCCCCCCCCCCCCCCCCCCCCCCCCCCCCCCCCCCCCCCCCCCCCCCCCCCCCCCCCCCCCCCCCCCCCCCCCCCCCCCCCCCCCCCCCCCCCCCCCCCCCCCCCCCCCCCCCCCCCCCCCCCCCCCCCCCCCCCCCCCCCCCCCCCCCCCCCCCCCCCCCCCCCCCCCCCCCCCCCCCCCCCCCCCCCCCCCCCCCCCCCCCCCCCCCCCCCCCCCCCCCCCCCCCCCCCCCCCCCCCCCCCCCCCCCCCCCCCCCCCCCCCCCCCCCCCCCCCCCCCCCCCCCCCCCCCCCCCCCCCCCCCCCCCCCCCCCCCCCCCCCCCCCCCCCCCCCCCCCCCCCCCCCCCCCCCCCCCCCCCCCCCCCCCCCCCCCCCCCCCCCCCCCCCCCCCCCCCCCCCCCCCCCCCCCCCCCCCCCCCCCCCCCCCCCCCCCCCCCCCCCCCCCCCCCCCCCCCCCCCCCCCCCCCCCCCCCCCCCCCCCCCCCCCCCCCCCCCCCCCCCCCCCCCCCCCCCCCCCCCCCCCCCCCCCCCCCCCCCCCCCCCCCCCCCCCCCCCCCCCCCCCCCCCCCCCCCCCCCCCCCCCCCCCCCCCCCCCCCCCCCCCCCCCCCCCCCCCCCCCCCCCCCCCCCCCCCCCCCCCCCCCCCCCCCCCCCCCCCCCCCCCCCCCCCCCCCCCCCCCCCCCCCCCCCCCCCCCCCCCCCCCCCCCCCCCCCCCCCCCCCCCCCAGTATAGGATAGACTAGGATTTGGTCCTGCCTTGACTTGTACTCCAAGATGACCATGTACTCCTATATATATGCCTACGAGGCTCAAGCAATACAACGAACTATTCCACCAATCCCTCTCTCTCCCTTCTAACACATGTAACAATCAAAATTATAGATACGTTGGAGACGTATCAGGGCTCGCCGTGTGGCGCATGCGAGGTTGCATGAGGTGATGGCGGCTCGCAGCGCCCGCGTTCACGAGGCTGGCGACGAGCTCTGATGGTTGGAGGCGTGCACGCACCTGCTGACAGGGTCCTCGTGGTGCTAGCGTCGTCCATGGGGCTGACTGGGGCGCGGACGCGCTGGTTCTCGACCTTGCCGGAGTGCACTAGGGACCGTGGAGATGAGCCGTCACACGCTAGGAGCTGCGGCAGCGACGCCATGGCCGTTGCCGGCCGGGTCAGCGACCGGATCAAACAAACGAGGGCTCACGCGAGGCGAGCAAGGTGGGGAGGGAGTGTAAGCGGTGGGGTGGCACTCCGGTGATGAGCTCGCCGGCGGGAGCAATTTCGGCAGTCGAGTGCGCTGCAAGAGAACGAGTGTTGGCGGCGGTGGACGTGTTGTGTGCAACACGCTCGAAGAAATGCATAAGAGGGTGAAGTGTACGTGCAGTCTACTAACGGGTGGGCCCTTAGTTAACTTAACGTTCCAGCAGACGACATTAGGTTTTGGTGCCACGTCAGCCCTGACAGCGGGCCCAACCTGTCATATTTCGCATTAAACGGCTCTCAATCGAGCGTTTAGTGCTTTCAGCAAACAATTACTCAAAATTGACGTTTTCGACATTTTTTTTATGGAAACAGTGGTTTTTGGCATTGCCAGACGTAATTCTAGCGGTTTCTGGCAATTTACTCAACACAGGGTGAAGCGACTCCTAATTGAGAGTTTGGGAGCTTAAATGCTCTGGCTAGTGGTTCCTTGGAGTATAGTGCTTGGGAACAGTTCCAATACAGGTTGGCTCGATTCTGATACATCTCTGAACCATTGGTTTCGAGCTCTCCGAGAGTATATGAGTCCGGGGCCGGTTCCGATACAGGCCGATACTGCCCGGACGTTAATCTTGGCTTCCTACGCGATACTCTGCAGCTTGACTTGTACATCTGATATTGTTTGGACACTGGCCATGGCTTTCTGTGTGATTCTATGCGGCTTGACTTGTATACCTTAGGTTTCGGGTCCCAACAGATTCTTGAATATCCATGGCTCACTCATCAACCTTACCGCAGACGTCGATTCCAAAGTGGCATAAAAACTTCTGGACTGATTGATTTCATTGCATTTCGCGGCAAGCGATGTAAAAGTAATCTCATCAAACAGATTTCATTGCATTTCTTCGACCTGAGTCAACTTTCAGAGTTGGCATGTATGTTGCTCAACTTGGTTAGTCCGAGAAAATCCGCGGTGGTTACTAAAATATTAATATTTTATGAACACTTGTCCCAGTTTTCGTTGTGATTACTCAGTTTCAAAAATACTAAAAAGTCTGAATGTTGTCGAATAAAAGTCACTGTTTACCAAATCGGTTGCATTTTCTCTACTGTTGGCGATAACTGGTCCCTTGCTGTTTAAAAAACACAGGGTACGCTCTCCCACTCCAAGGTCTTCTGCAGACCGTAAAACAAACGGAGCTCTAATCATAAATATTCACACGGTCAACAGAAAATGTCGAACAATTGAATTGCAAAATTGAGATGCCTGTAAGAACAATATAAAGCTAGCTAACAAAGTTGAGCTTGTGAACTATCTATCCTAGAGTAGTGTTTCCTGAAGACGACGACCTCAACAGCTGAGGATGGTGATTTGGAGTTACCGAACCCGGCATTGCACCAGAGCTGAGCATAATGTTCGGCGCCTGTGCAACTGGCCGAGTCTGGATAGCCGTAAACGGTAAGCGAGGCCCAAACGAGAGCATCTGTGGCCGCCGCTGCACGAACGGCATTTGTGGATGCCCCTGCCCCTGCATGTAATTAGCGTATGCCGCTGGTACCATGGCTTCAGCCATGGAGCGTGGCATGGCCAACGGTCTAGGGCTTATATTCGTTGGATTGGGTGACATAGTGCTACCACCACTGGTGGGCAGACTAGTTTCCGGGGGATTTGAGCAGGCTCGCATCGCCTGGATACGGCCAGCTGAAATCCTCTGCTTGGCTCTCTCCACTTGCTCGCATTCCTTCAAAAGCAAGGTCTCGACTTCAGCAAACTGCTTCAGCTTTAACTCCAGCCTCTTCAACTGCAAGTTCAGTAATTGCAGATGGTATCAAAACAAATATGTAAGCATCAAAACTTCCAAAGTAGCTTAGGAACTAACTGTGATAGATGGTAAGAAAAATATTGATCATGAGTTTAACTTTCCACCATTGTTTCAGGACATTAAAATGTAGGCATGAGGACAAAAACCTTCAAAAACTCTTTAGATTTCACCATCGAGCACCTTCTAGACAATTAATACAGCTAAATGATTATTGTATAGGAACATACCTGTATTGGGTAACCAGACCGACCGAGGTAATAATATTTTAGGACTTCTGTGCCAAGTTCGACTTATTAACAGATTTAGATGTGTTTTGTTCACTGGCTATCCCTGGGTGGGATATAGAGGGCCAGTTTTTAGTTTGTTATCACCTGTTTCGTCGAGAGGATGAGGGATAGAGACAACCACATATATGGATTACACCCTCCAGATGCTGGTTGAGCAGACCTGGAAATTTTGCCGAATGAGGACGACCACCCGCACTCGCTCCGCTCGTTGCCTCACGTGGAACTTTCTTTTCCCGTTACATCACACCCTCCCCCAAAACCGAACCCTATCTCTTCGCCTCACCCTCTCATTTCTCTTGTGTGGCGGCGGCAGGACCTAGGGCGATGGTGGTGGCTGGACATCAGCTGCGAGGGAGATGCGTGTTCACTGGACATCTTCTCTTGAGTAAGCAGACATGAAGGTTGTGCTTGCTTCGACGTTTGCAATCACCGAGGACGGAGTGGAAAGATCCCACAGGTAGGTCACCAGAAGTATGAACGTCCAACTCATGGCAGAGGCAGGGGATATAACAGAGGGGGAAGTGGCAGAGGCAGGACTGCTAGAGGAAGAGGTGGATACTTGAGAAACTCAGGGGGGCAGAGGGCACACATGGCAGTTGAAGGGGACACTCGGACGTCAAAGGCAAAGGAGTAGATGCTGAGTATGGAGGCTTTGAGCACTGTGACTCCACTGATGAAGGTAATCCGGAAAAGGCATCTCTTGCTACTAATGAGAATGCTCCCCAGAGTGGGTCCTACACTCTGGAGCATCTAACCATGTTTGTGAGTAAATCGTGTGTATTTGAGTCTTACAATAAGCATCCTCCTGCTCACAAGGGCACGATACAAACTGCTGATGATACAAAACAGCCTGTCGTAGGGGTTGGCACAGTAAAGTGCACTTCAACCATCTCCCTACTCTTAGTTTTACATGTGCTAGCTTTTCTTGTCAATCTGGTCTCTCTCAGTGCTCCAATTGATCAAATAGATTGTCGTGTAATCCTTGAAAACTTTGGTTGCGTGATTCAGGAGCGACAGACGGGGCCAGCGGTTGGGACTGGCACCAGGCGTATGGGGCTCTGGTATATGGACCAGGAGGTGCAGCCGGACTTGGTATGTGCTACAACCATGGAGAACAAAAGCAGGCGATGTCTATCAGTGTAGGATGGGACATGTATCTTTTGATAAGATGTGTAGAATATTTCTGAATGTTATGTGTGGGGTAGGCAAGGGCAAGTTGACCTGTGATGCTTGCGAATATGCTACACACACAAGAGCCTCATATGTGAGTTGGCTTAGGATCATATTTCCTTTTATGCTTGTTCATTCAGATGTATGGACTAGCCCGATGATGTTAGTGAATGGAATGAAATATTTTGTTACCTTTATTAACTGCTATTCTCGTATGACTTGGATTTACTTGATGAGTCACAAGGATGAGGTGTTCAATTGTTTTCAGAACTTTTCATGCCTGCATGCAGACTCAGTTTCAGGTGCAGGTGAGATCAGGACTGATAATGGCACGGAGTATGTGAACAACACCTTCGGGGCATTCTTGCCTGACCAAGGTATCCTTGATCAAACATCTTGGCCAGACCCCCCGCCCCCCCTCCTCAGAATGGAGTGGCAGAAAAAAGAATCGACATATTCTTGAGGTTGCTCTGTCGCTGATGTCTACAATGAATGTGCCCAAGTTCTTGTGGAGTGAACCAATTATGACAGCCACATACCTGATCAACAATACTAGGTATACAATGTATGGACACCATCAAGAATACTAGGCATGAAATCTCCTAGTGAGTTGATGTTTGGAGAAACGAAGTTTCTTGTTCCCCCAAAGTTGTTTGTCAGTACTTGTTTTGTTCGAGATCACCAACCTTCTGTGGGAAGTTAGATCCGCAGGCAGTGAAGTGTGTTTTTCTAGGCTATTCTTCAAGTCAAAGGGTATAAATGTTGGTGTCCCTCTGAGAAACGCAGGCTTGTCAGTATGGATGTCACCTTCAGGAGTCTGAACCATTCTATGGTGAGCTGACAGATCTAAGTTTGTTGTTTGCAGAGCTTCATCACTTACACTCTGAAGGATGGTCAAGTGAGGGAGCAGGCTGCGTCTCACACTCAGGGTGATTCTGTGGGCACTAACACTGATGACGATGTGCAGGTTCAGGTCCAGCCAATAGTGGGTCAATTCCGATTGGTACTCTCACTGATGATGATGTGCAGATTCAGGTCCAGCCAACAGTGGGTACAATTCAGATTGGTAATCTCAAGCTTCCTGTTCAGGATCAGTGGCAGAAGATTCCCCTAGTGTACTCACGACGGCAGCCACAAGTGCATAGCTCATCTGACACACTCCTGGTATACTCACGACGGCAGTCTCAAGTGCAGGGGGAGCAGCAAGGTAGTGATGCAAGCTCATCTGACACAGTGAAACTGCCTATTGCGTTGCGAAAGGAGACTCGTGAAGCTGCAAGAAAGGGTGAAGTGGCAAGGAAGGCTCTACCACAGGATGATGTTTGTGGTGACCATGACATTGGCAACTTCGTGTCTTATGAGGCTGTCTCCTTCCTATAGAGCATTTGTTGCCTCTCTTCAAACTGTCCATCCCAAAGGATTGGAAGGCTGCAAAGCAAGATCCAAAGTGGCGTGTAGTGATGATAGAGGAGTTGGATGCATTGAAGAAAAACAAGGCGTGGGTGCTAACCACATTGCCGGCAGAAAAGAAAACAGCAAGTTGTAAGTGGATCTATACCGTTAAGAATCCTGAGGGAAAGGGAACGATATAGTCAAACTTATGGAATGGACTATGATGAGACGTTTGCTCCAGTGGCAAAGATGAACACATAAGAATATTGGTTTCCTGTGTTGCAAACTATGGGTGCAAGTTGCATCAACTAGATGTCAAGAATGCCTTCTTGCATGGTGAGCTGCAGGAAGAAGTGTGCATGGAGATACCACCAGATTTTGGTACTTCAGTGACCACGGCGAAGGTATGCATGCTGAAGAAATCCTTGTTTGGGCCGAAGCAATCACCGAGGGCATGGTTTCATAGGTTCAAACGTGTTGTCTGTGGTATGGGGGTATGACGAGTGTAACGGTGATCACACGATGTTCTATACACACTCTAATCGGAAGATCAGCATTCTAGATGTTAGGAATATGCAACTTGTATTCCCATGAGGCCATAGGCCAGTATATATACATGTACAGGTGCAGTAAATATGCAGAAAACCCCTTATGCAGGTAAATACAAAAGGTTACATGGCTATATATATAGTACTCTAACATCCCCCCTCAAACTCATGGTGGATGAACAACACTGAGTTTGGAGAGATAGAAGCCATGCTGCGCTCTAGTCTAGGCCTTCATAAAGAAATCCGCCAACTGTAACTCGGAAGGCACATACTGAAGAGCAATAACCTGGTCCTGCACACCAGCGCGCACATAGAAAGCATCAACACCAATATGCTTGGTGAGCTCATGCTTCACAGGGTCACGCGCAATGCTAATAGCACCTGTACTGTCAAACAAGAGTATAGTAGGTGTAGTGACAGAAACACCAAAGTCCTGAAGTAACCACCGTAAGTCACCTCTGCCGTCAAAAGAGCCATAGCTTGCAACTCAGCCTCGGCACTCGAACGCGAAACCGCAGTCTGCTTCTTCGTCTTCCAGGCAATGAGAGAACCACTAAGGAAAACACAATAAGCAGAAAGTGAACGGCGATCCGAGGGATCACTAGCCCACGTAGCATCCGAATAGGCCTGAAGCTGTAAGAAACCAGAGCGAGGAAAGAACAGGCGGTGAGAGATCGTGCCTCGAAGATATCGAAGAACATGAAGGAGGTGACTATGGTGAACCGAAGTGGGGGCGGAGACAAACTGACTCAGAATATGGATCAGATAGGAGATATCAGGATGAGTGACAGCTAGATAGACAAGACTCCCAATAAGATGACGATAACGCGTGGATCAGGCAAAGGGTCACCATCAGTATCACAAAGGTGAACATTGAGCTCCATAGGAGTCTCAACAGTGCGCTCATCAGTAAGAGCAGCACGAGCAAGAAGATCACGGATATACTTTTCCTGGGAAATAGAAAAGCCATCAGAGGTAGAAGAGACCTCAATCCCAAGAAAGTAGCGAAGAGGGCCAAGATCAGACATAAGAAACTGCTCACTAAGGCGAGCCTTCACAAAGGCAATATACTCGGGGTCGTCACCAGTGATGATCATGTCATCGACATAGAGAAGAAGAGTCCGACCACGAGCTGAGAGATGGACAAACAACGCTGGATCATGAGCACTCGCTGAAAACCAGCGGCAGTCACCACAGAGGCAAAACACTCAAATCAGGCGCGAGGGGCTTGCTTAAGGCCATATAGAGAGCGACGAAGACGGCATACCATGCCATCAGGAACAGAATACCCAGGTGGGGGCTGCATGTAAACCTCCTCACGCAGCTCACCATTAAGAAAGGCATTCTTAACATAAGCTGAGATACAGACCAGTGGCAGACAGAGGCCACGGCAAGAAGTGTGCGAACAGTGGTCATATGGGCCACAGGAGCAAAAGTCTCATCGTAATCACGACCATGCTCCTGCTGAAAACCACGAGCCACAAGACGAGCTTTGTAACGCTCAAGAGAACGATCAGAGCGAGTCTTAACCTTGTAGACCCACT
Source organism: Thinopyrum obtusiflorum (assembly GCA_036873465.1). Taxonomy (NCBI): domain Eukaryota; kingdom Viridiplantae; phylum Streptophyta; class Magnoliopsida; order Poales; family Poaceae; genus Thinopyrum; species Thinopyrum obtusiflorum. The sequence goes on along the minus strand of JAAAWM010011404.1, from coordinate 47,541 downwards.
TACAAGTGATTGGACGAACACCAGGAGGAAGAGAAACAAGGTCCCACGTGCCGGTACGCTCAAGGGCAATAAGCTCATCTGCCATCGCAAACTGCCATTCGGGATGAACAACAGCTTGACGGTAAGAAGTCGGCTCAAGAAGAGCAGCACCAGCACTTGGAAAACCAAGGCGATCAACTGGCGGAAGCGGACGAGGACGCAAGCCATAAGTAGGCCGAGAGGAGGAAGATGACACATCAGAAGTAGATGGCTCATCAGTAGATGCATCCACGACACGTGGACGACGAGTATAATACCGAGGAAAAGATGGAAGAATCCGATCCAAGGTAGACTCAGGGGATGGAGACGAAGAAGTCGCCGGGGATGAAGGTGCAGAATCCGGTGACGGGCGAGGTGAGGAAACCATGGGAGATGGTGATGGTGGATCGACAATAGGATGGATAGCACGACGAATAGACAAGGGTTCGATAGGAGTGATATGTGTGTTAGGAGAAGTGAGGAAAGAGAGATCCTCCACTGAAAAGGTCGAGGAAGATGGCCGCGAGTAGAAGGGACGAGACTCATCAAAAGTCACATCCCGAGAAATACGCATCTGACGGCCGATAGGATCCCAACAACGATAGCCCTTATGCTCATCACTATAGCCTAAGACACTCAACGGACTGAGCGGTCAGTTTGGTGCGTTCACGGGGGGCAAGAAGAACATAGCAAACGCAACCAAACAAACGAAGCGCCGAATAATCAAGAGAACGATCAAAGAGACGCTCGAAGGGAACACCACCTTGTAGAGCAGCGGATGGGTGAAGGTTGATGAGATAGGTGGAGGTGGAGACAGCCTCGGCCCAAAAATAAGGCAGAAGAGAGGCGGCGATCATCAACGCACGAGCCGTCTCAAGAAGGTGACGATGCTTTCGCTCAGCCACACCATTCTGAGCATGAGCACCAGGACAAGAGAACTGAGAAAGACTCCCCTGCTCAGCAAGAACACCAGGCAACATCTTGGAAATATACTCGCCAGCAGAGTCAGCAAGAAACACACGAATGGGCGAAGAGAACTGCGTGTGAATCATGGCAGCAAAATGCTTATAGATAGACAAAACCTCACTGCGAGACGTCATAAAATAAAGCCAAGTATAACAAGAGAAATCATCTATGAAAATAATATAGTATCGATGGCCCCCTTTCGAAGCGAAGGGAGCCAGACCCCATACATCAAAATGGACTAAATCAAAAGGACGCTGAGACACTGACTCACTAGTGGGATAAGGTAACTGAATCTGTTTCCCAAGCCTACAACCCTGACACTCTAAAGAGACATCTCCTGAGACAGACCCCAGAAGACCTCGACGAACTAAAGATGACAAACGAGAACCACAAAAGATGACCAAGTCGATGATGCCACTGCTGGAAGGAGTCGGTAGCTGAAGCGACAGAAGCGGATGAACTGGCGATAGTGGTGGCAGCAGAAGGAACATGAAGCCAGTCTAACTCCCAAAGACCCTGAGAGTCACGGCGGCGAGGGCCTACCCCAACCAAAGTGTGCGTGGACGATTCTGAACAGAACAAGAGTCAACGTCAAGAATGACGCGACAACCAGAATCAGTAAGTTAACCAGCAGAAAACAGATTCATGGTAATTCGAGGAACATGAGCCACATCAGGAACATAATAAGAAGAAGTGGTAAGATTGCCTTGACTAGCAACAGAAAGAGGAGTACCATTAGCAATGAGTACATGAACAGGAAAATCAAGCGATCTAAGAGAGGACAAACTGGAAGAATGAGAAGACATATGAAAAGAAGCTCCGGAGTCCAGAACCCATGGGGATATACCTGACTGTGTAGATGGTGGTTGCTCAAGGCGGGAAGCATCAGTCACAGAACCTGCAGTACCCGTCGAAGAACCTGAAGCGGCAAGTAGACGCTTAAGTCGCAGAATATCCTGTTCAGTCAAGGCGGTGGCTGAAGATGTCGAAGTAGGAGACGTCCCTGAAGATGATGTTCGCGCCTTGCGCAGGTGACGCTTCTTCTGCAAGCACTGAGACTCAACATGACCATCCTGGTTGCAGTAGCCGCAATGAGGACGAGAGCGGCCCTGACCGCTAGTAGGAGTGGGAAATAGCGGTGGAGCACTGGAGCCGGAAGGAATCGGTGCAGCAGGCAGCATAGCAGGAGCTCGAGTAGCGAGCACAGAGAGAACCTCAAGTAAACCAGCACCAGATAAGCGAGTCTCCTCATCACGAATCTCAGAAAGTGCCTCCATGAGAGAAATACGGCCACGAGCAAACAACTGAGCGCGCCGGGGCTCAAACTCCTTACGGAGCCGAGACAAGAACTCGTAGACACGATGAAACTCCAAATCAGCTCGCACAGCCTGGCAACACTGACAAGTACGACAACCAGCAGCGCGAAGAGAATCAAGCTGACGCCAGATAGCAGAACTCTGTGCATAGAAATCATCAACGGTGGAGTCACCCTGCTGAAGAGCATGCTCCTGGCAGACCACAGACAGGTATAAGGCATCACCAAAAGGCTGATAGCGCTGACGAAGACGGGTCCACATCTCAACTACGGTAGAAAGGCCCAGGAACTCAGAGGCAAACTGAGGCAGAACACTAGCAGTGAGAACAGCGGCGGCACGAGCATCATCATCAAGCCACTGAGTGTAAGCAGACAGAGCCTCATGATAAGTGTGAAGAGCCTCCTCATAAGTCAAAACCTACTCATCATAAGCACGAACGGCAGCATCAACAGCAAGCTTAGCTGCATCCTTCACAGCCTGATTAGCATCCGCAGCAAGAACTGGTGGCGTCGGCGGAGTAGGGGCCACAGGAGGAACCGGACACGGCGGACAACGGACCTCGCCAGAAAGAACGCCCCAGAGACGAATGCCACGCATATGAATGCGCATCAAGCCAACAAACTCGATGTAGTTAGTGCCATCAAAGATCAGCGGGCAACGAGGAACTGCAATATTGCCCGGTGTAGTAGACATTTTTTCTTTCTTTTTTTCTCTTTTTACTGTGGGCATCTTAATACTGTGCACAGAATCCTCAGATACTTGAAGGGCACTTCGGGTAAAGGGTTGTGATTTGCAAAGAGTGGACATCTGGATGGTTGTCACGATGATAGAAGATCAACTTCTGGCTACTCTGTGTGTGTTGGGGGGGGGGGAGGAAATTTGGTGTCACGGAGAAGCAAAAAACAGACAGTGGTGTGTAGATCAACTACAGAAGCCGAGTATAGAGCCTTATCTCAAGGGTTGAGTGAGATGCTCTGGGTGAAGCACCTCCTGAGCGAGTTGAAACTTCTGAGGAAGGGACCCTTGCGGATGTGATGTGACAATCAGTCAGCTATAAGCATTGCTAATAACCCTGTTCAACATGATAGGACAAAACATGTGGAAATTGTTCGCTTCTTCATTAATGAGAAACTTGACGCTAGGATCATCAGCCTTACTCATGTCAGCTCTGGGCAGCAGTTTGTAGATTGCTTGACAAAGGGATTGAGAACAAAGGATTCTAACTTGGCATGTGACAAGATGGGGATGATAGATATCTAGGCGTGTTGAACTGGTATGGGCCTTACTGCCCATCTCCACTTAAGCCCATGTGGCCCAAGCCCATGGCCATGACCTAGAAGAGGAGGAACATTCCAGCCAGAGAAATCCGAGCCCCCACACGTAGAGAGAGAGAGAGCCAAGGGTACGTCTCTCCCGCGACTCAACAGTATTATTACAGCAACTAGAGAGCACACAACTAGAGAGCACGTCTTAATTGGGCAGCTACCGAGTTAATCATCATGCAGCTGATTCCAAGTTCTCTGTCTATCAGTATTCATCTGGTTCCCAGCCACAAAGTCATATCATTTCTATCATCCGGTGCCGAGGAGCTCATGATGTACAGCCACGGCATTGAGGGCATGGGTTTCTTCCACATTGAGGTGTCGGACGTACCACCCCCTCCCCTTCACTCATGGCGATCGTCTCCGTCGTGGGTGAGGGCGTCGCTTCTCCTGAGATGATCGAGGCCGAGCTCAACCACCTGTGCCGGTGTGAGTGGGACTGGCAGGTTGCCCCCACCTCCGCCAACACCTTCACGGTCGTGTTCCCGGACGCCATCAACATGGGGTACTGCACCCGCAACGGCAACATCACCCTGGTCCTCAACCAGCTCGTGGTGGACATCTCTGAGCCGAAGTGGGATCCCAAGGCGGTGGCGGTGCTGGACACGGCTTGGATCCTCATCGCCGGCCTCCCCGACATTGCCCGATCCAAGCGAGTTATTCGCAACATGTCCAAGATCCTCGGCAAGGTGGTGGTGGTCGATGAGCTCTCACTCCGCAAGGAGGAGGTCCGGGTCAAGGTGAAATCCCTGGACTCCTCCAAGCTCCGCGCCTCCGTCCGCGTTTTCTTCAACGACCAGGGATTCAACCTCAAGATCTGCCCCGAGCCGCCGAACCACATCGGCCGCCCCCGCTTCTCCGACGACAGCCACTACGGGGGTGGCCCGGGTGGTGGCGACGACTACCACCACCGGCGTCCTCGCCCTTCCCGCCTCGACGACCAAGATGACGATGAGGAGCTGTCGGAGCGTTCTGGCTCCCCTTCCCACGAGCCGTCCAACCCCCCTCCGGGGCGTGGCGGTTCCGGGTCCAGGCGCACCCGAGTGATGGCCACCGACCTCGCGGTTGCCCTTCGGCTGGCCGCCCCCCCGCCAGCCTCTCCTCCCGCGTCAGAGGTGTCCAGTGACATCTCCATCGTGGGACTGCTCGTCCTCCCTCCTTCGTCGCCTCGCTCCCCGTCCGCCGACTACGTGCTGCGCCTGCCTCTGCCGTGCCCGCCGCCCTCGCCCCCTCGTGGTCCGGCCCCCTCGGACCCCATGGGCGACGACGGCGGCTGCCCGCTCCCGCCGACCCCGGCGGATCCTCCACCCGCGGAGGGCTCGGCCGCGGACGCCCCTGTGCCCGTCGCCTCTCCGCTTCCCCTCCAGGTGACCGCTGAAGACCCCCTCGCCTCTCCGAGCCCACTGTCCGAGATGGTGCCCGACGTCGTGACTACTGTCACCTCGCACCCCCACGGACGGTGGCATATGCTAGGCGGGCCCGCTCCACCTCGACGCCGGTGACTGCCTCTCGCCGCAGTGCCCGCCTCGACGCGGCCCGTCCGGCGGACCTCCCAGCCCCGTCTGTCCCCGAGCGTGCAGAGCTTCGGGCGGCGGCCAGGACCCCCCCCCCCCCCCCCCCCCCCCCTTAGAGCAGATCGAGGCCATCCGGGCCCGTGAGATCCTAGATGGCAGACTCGCCGAGACCCGGGCTCGCCTCACCCGGCTTCCCGCTGAGCCGGACGCCACCCCCTCTGTGGTGGGGGCTTCAGCGGTACCCGGTGAGGTGATCCGTGGTCGCACCCGCTCTCGCACTGCTGCCCTCCGGGCACAGAGCGCCTCCCGTGTTCTGGGGTCAAGCAGCCCCCCGATGGCAGCTTGATGCGGGTCCTCTTCTGGAACATCCGCGTTTTCGGCCATGATGGCCGACACCGCCAACTCATCGAGTACATGCGAGACGAGCACATCGACATCATAGCCATCCAGGAAACCATGCGAACTGAGTTTTCCCTCCCCGAGCTTGATAGTCTTAGCCCCCACTTATTCGCTTGGCACTGGCTCCCTTCTAGTGGGACCACCGGGCACTCGGGTGGCATCCTTTTAGGCGTGAAGGATGCCACCTTTGAGGTGGGCGGCATGGACCGAGGCGAATTCTTCGTTAGTATGGAGATCTTTGAACGAGCTCTCAACTTTAAATGGGAGGTCGTGATTGTCTATGGCCCGGCGGATAACCGTCGTTCCCCGGCTTTCCTTGCCGAGCTTCAGCAGAAGGTCTCCGCATCCCTCCTCCTTGTAGTGGTGGGAGCAGACTTTAACCTCATCCGCTCCCCTGATGAGAAGAACAATGACCGGATCAACCTCCCACGGATGCAGATGTTTAACGACTGCATCGCGGAGCTTGGCCTCCGCGAACTAGATAGGACAGGTGCCAGGTTTACCTGGACCAACCGTCAGGCGGATCCGACGCGATCGATTCTAGATCACGTCCTAGTTTCCCCTGAGTGGGAACTTAGGTGCCCCCTGGCTTCGCTTCGTGCGATCACCCGGATCGGGTCCAACCACGTTCCTCTCCTCCTATCCACCTCCGACGAGCGCCCCCCCATCCTGCCGCGATTTCGGTTTGAGCTCTTCTGGCTGAACCAGGCGGGATTCGTCGCGGCGGTCGCGACTAGATGGATCTCCGCGCGATCATCTCCCCACCGCTCCATGTCCGCCGTTGACTCATGGCAGTTTTGTGCCAAGCTCGCCCGCCAATTTATGAAGGGGTGGGGCGCGAACCTTAGCCGGAACCTCCGCGAGCGCAAGAAAGCCCTCCTGACTGCCATCCAAGCCCTTGACGCCCGCGCGGACACATCCGGGATATCCCCGGATGAGTGGATGCTGAGATATGATCTCGAGGATCAGCTCTGGATGAAGAAGCATATTGGAGGCTCCGCGGCACCCAACGGTGGGTGCTCCGTGGGGACGCCAATACGACATACTTCCAGGCGATTGCCAATGGGCGGAGGCGTCGGAACTCCATCCATTGTTTGTGGGATGGGGATACCCCTCTCGTCCGCCCTTCGGACATACGAGTCCATGTCGATGGCTTTTATAAAGCCCTATTCTCCCCCACCCCTAGGGGTGGGGCTGCACTGGCCCCCGACACTTGATCGGCTACCAGTTAGTTTCTGACGAGGCGAATGCCACCCTGGTGGCACCTTTCTCCGAGGACGAGGTCCTCGCGGCCATAAAGGGCATGAACCCCTCCTCTGCCCCGGGTCCTGATGGGCTGCCAGTGATGTTTTTCAAAACGTTCTGGCAGACCATCAAACCGGAAGTCATGGCCCTCTTTGATGAATTCTACTCGAGGGCTATGGACCTTGGGCGCCCAAACTATGGGGTCATCACACTCATCCCCAAAGTTCCGGGCGCCTCTGACATCCGCCAGTTTCGGCCTATCACTGTGATCAATGTGATATTCCGGATCTTGGCCAAGGGGTACGTCAATAGGGTGACCCTTCTCGCTGACACCGTTACTCACCCCAACCAATCTGCCTTCATCCAAGGGCGGTTTATTCTTGATGGGGTGTTAGTCTTCCACGAAGTTCTTCACGAAGTCCGGTCCAAGCACCATCGAGCGGTCTTCCTGAAGCTCGACTTCCATAAAGCATATGACACGGTTCATTGGCCCTTCCTTCGGGAAGTCTTGCTCCGCAAGGGCTTTGATGACCGGTGGGTGACCAGAGTTATGCAGCTCGTCACCTGCGGTCGGACCGCGGTTAACATTAACGGCGAGACCGGGCCATACTTCCCCACTCTTTGTGGGGTTCGCCAGGGCGACCCGTTCTCCCTGTTTCTGTTTAACATGGTGGTCGATGCCCTTGCCGTCATCCTAGACAAGGCCAAATCTGCTGGCCATATCCATGGCGTAGTCCCTCACCTGGTAGGAGGGGGAGGGGTCTCCCTCTTACAATATGCAGACAATACCATAGTAATGGTGGAGGGTTTCGCGTCAGACATCGCTAATCTGAAGTTCCTCCTCCTCTGCTTCCAACAGATGTCCGGGCTCACAATCGACTTCGATAAGAGCGAAGTGATGATTCTGGGTTACTCTCCTGAGGAAGCCCAAGCCATGGCTGACCGGCTGAACCGTCGGCTGGGTACTTTCCCCACATCTTATTTGGGGATACCCATTAGTGACTCACGACTGACCGTGGCCGACCTACGCCCGGCGGTGACTCGGATGCAGCACCGGGTGGAGCCATGGAAGGGAAGGTGGCTCTCGAAGGCGGCCAAAGTGATCCTCATCAACTCCTCGCTTTCCAGCCTCCTCTGGTTCCTCATGAGCTTCTACAGCCTTCATAAGACTCTCCATCAGGAGATCGCCAAATACCAGTCCAGGTTTTTCTGGGCAGGCGAGGGCGAGAAACAGAAATACCATATGGTGAGTTGGCCCGACATTTGCAAACCTAAGAACCAGGGAGGTCTCGGGATCTTGTCTTCTCGGCGCATGAACATTGCTCTCCTAACCCGATGGCTCTGGCGAATCGCCAATGGGGAGGGGGGACTCTGGCTCACCATCATCCGCAATAAGTACCTTCGGGGCCAACCTCTAGCTTTCTGCCAGCGTTCTGGTGGCTCCCAGTTCTGGCAGGCTGTGATACAGCTGCTACCCGTGCTCCGCATTGGCACGTCCATTTCGGTTGGCTCCGGGTCCTTGACCCTGTTCTGGTTCGATCGTTGGGTGGGGGACTCCCCCTTGGCCGCTCGATTCCCGGAATTATTCTCCATAGCGGTTGACCCTCGGGTCTCTGTCGAGACGGCCCTTATTGACTTAGGGCGTCTAGCTTTCCGGCGCCCCTTCGGCCCCCTCGAGGTGGCCGCTTGGGACTCCCTCCTCCAGGACATCGTCCTTCTGCCAATGGACGTCGAGGGCGCCCCTGACTCCATCTCTTGGCGACTGGAGTCCAACGGCCGCTTCTCCACTAGGTCCTTATACTCGGCTATCGCTCCTTCGTCGGCCCCTGAGCCCTTTAGCCTGATTTGGGACATTCGCCTCCCTCTGAAGATCAGGATCTTCCTGTGGCAGTGGATCCGGGGACGCCTTCCCTCTGGGGTTGAGGTCCTCAAGCGTAATGGACCAAGAGACGGGATGTGCCCCCTATGTGGCACGGTGGAGGATGCTAATCACATCTTCTCCTGCTCCACAGCCCAATTCCTGTGGTCTTGCTTTCATGAAACGGTCGGTGGACAGTGGTGCAACACCAACTTCCCGGACCTGCTTGCTGAGATCCACGCCTCCGCCCCACGCCACCGCCATATTAGATGGCTGTGCGTTGGGGTCCTCGCCTGGACGCTTTGGACCATCAGCAACAAGCTTGTTATTCAGAAAGTGCCTCTTCGACGTGCGACTGACGCGATCTTTAAAATGTGTGGTTACCTGCAGCTTTGGCAGCCGCTTAGCCGCCCCCAGGACCGGGACGCCATCAACACCCTCCTCGCCGATCTTCGCTCGATGGCCTTCCGCGTGGCGCCCCCGCTGCCGCCCCCACCTCCGGAGCCCGATTAGGCCTGCTGTTCGGGTTGTTGTGCGTGTGTTTGTGTTTTGGATTTCAGGGCTTGTTGAGCCGTGCCCTCGGCATTAACCCCGTTGCTACTTTGTGTGTTTGCGGAACTTGTGTGTGTGTGTGAACCTTGATGGATGTTTGGCTTGGGCGGTTTGCTTTATCTATAAAGCGGGGCGAAAGCCTTTTTCGGTAAAGGAAACTCAAATTTTTCAGGGACTTGACAAGTAGAAATCCGGATCGAAGATGTGAACCATCGAATCAAAGCCGGATGGATGAAGTGGCGCCAAGCTTCTGGCATTCTCTGTGACAAGAGAGTGCCACAAAAGCTAAAAGGCAAGTTCTATAGGACGGCTGTTCGACCCGCAATGTTGTATGGCGCTGAGTGTTGGCCAACTAAAAGGCGACATGTTCAACATTTAGGTGTGGCGGAGATGCGTATGTTGAGATGGATGTGTGGGCACACGAGGAAGGATCGAGTCCGGAATGATGATATACGAGATAGAGTTAGGGTAGCACCAATTGAAGAGAAGCTTGTCCAACATCGTCTGAGATGGTTTGGGCATATTCAGCGCAGACCCCCAGAAGCTCCAGTGCATAGCGGACGCTAAAATGTGCGGAGAATGTCAAGAGAGGTCGGGATAGACCGAATTTGACATGGGAGGAGTCCGTTAAGAGAGACCTGAAGGATTGGAGTATCACCAAAGAACTAGCTATGGACAGGGGTGCGTGGAAGCTTGCTATCCATGTGCCAGCCATGAGTTGGTCGCGAGATCTTATGGGTTTCACCTCTAGCCTACCCCAACTTGTTTGGGACTAAAGGCTTTGTTGTTGTTGTTGTTGTTGTTGTTGTTGTTGTTTGACAAGTAGAAATCCATACACAGAAATCAGCCGTGCCAGTTCACAACAAATTGTGCATGCAACAAAATGACAGAATGCAGACTAACCTGATGATTTATCACGGTAGCAACTAGTCTTTGGATTTCACGTTCCTCCTGATCCGCAAAGAGTTTAGACTTAATTGCCGCTGCCGACAAACCACACAGGGTGGCATGCTTCACATTTTCTAGAGAAATGGACGATGAAGCACCTGTTACAGGATAGGATAATAACTTAATGGTAAACTCTTGAATGAATAAACAAATGAGATTTCACATCAAAATTAACTGTAATAAATATGAAACAGCTACCATTATGGCCACAAAAGTTTGGATGCGCACCATGGACCCTATCATCAATATGCATTCTTTCAGAAATCACCCTTCAGCAAAAGGCAAGTCAAAATCACACTATAGCAGAATATGGGAAGGGAACTGGGAGCAATTTCAAAGGTCGAAATATCATCACCAAACAGATTTATTTTTTTTACCTCAAGTTAAGGATGTAAATTGTTCAAAGTGCCAACCCTTCCGTGTTTGATAATGTTAATAAAATTCACTCAATACAAAAAAAGATGGCTAACCTCGTATCATCATCTCTTGTCAACGCAGATAATGCTGCACTTGCGCACGATGCTGCAATTCTTGGTCCAATTGCAGAGGCCAAGAATGCAACCTACACAATATTTATGAACAGTGAGACCAAATATACAGAAGACACAAAAGCCTACAAATGTTTTGGTTATGAGGAAGTATAAAGTGCAGTACCCTACAGCCAGTGCGCCCATGCGTTGCAAGCAGATAAACTCAGCGAGAGAACATGGTATGTAAATACACTCAGGATAATACTTACTGACTTTTGTTACTTATCATTTTCTTGGTCATTAGTACTTTTAGTTTCTACTTTGTAGTAGATGTCTTACTATTTTAGTGTAATCATGTTTAGTTTCTAAGCATAAATATTATGCAAGTAATTATAGTATCTCTCCATCAGCCAATATATACCTTTTCAGATGACTAACGCCATGGTTTCATAGGATAACATGGAAGTACAGTTGTGCACAACATGCACGACATCCCTTGGAAGAGTACACACAAAGTGCAATTTGAGTTCACTTAGACCTGGACGTTCAGCAGTGAATTGTACGCTTTTCAATTTGAATCAGACAATTAATGGTGTTAAAGGGAAACAAATTTGATGTGTGTCAAATTGGAATTCTGACATAAAGAAAGCAAATGGCACTAAAAATAGTACGTTTTCATATCTCTACTAGTAAAGGGGAGTTGGTAGCGTCGCCTCCCCTTGTTTTTTCTGCCCCACGCCTCCTTCCTGTTAAGCTTCATGCACTAGCCAACGCAACCAAAAGTCCGAACTTATGGAAAGGGCTAGGCAATCCACATACACACTTCAACACCCCCTCTCACGTGTGACGCGGGAAATCAACACGTGAATAGACTCAGAGGTATGACTCATGAGGCCTATACGTGGACACATAGGGGGGCAGCAGGAATTTAAATTGCGAAAGTCAGGACTTAAGCTCAAGACCTTAGCTCCAATACCATCGCTCGCCTAGATTCCCAAATGGGTCTCAGCCTGCTACCGCAACTACTGCACCGTCCTTCTCCGGCGCCGCTACCACCTCTGTGCAGGAAGCTACCCGATCCGTTGTGCTTGTCCTTTGACGACTGCCTCTCGCTGCCCGCCGATCGTTGCATTTGTCTTTAGATGTAAGCTTCGATTTCTGTTGCTCATGGTGTTGCGCGCGATGTGTTGCTCCTCGGTGATAGAGGATGAGAAGAAGCCCGAAGATGCACCACAGTATGAGGTTGAGAAGTCGAGGAGAGTGCAGAGAATGAAGAGGAAGAAAAGGATGCTGACCATAAGATATTTTCTGGAGTTCGCTATCGGGCGTGTTGGGACGAAGTGAGCTACGTCGTGCGTCAGCTGCGTCAATTCAGGCGGCCAGCGGATTTGGCGCCACGACAGCCGACCGGCGTGTTGTGTGTGCATGATGGTGTTGGGGTGTTGTGCATGAGAATTGGCTACCAGAGGGCATGCACGGCTGGCCGACGTGTGTGGCTGTTGGCTGACTGTGCGTGCATGTTCAATACCGCTGTGCTGTGGTTGTGTGCGTGTTGGCCGGAGTGTAGTCCACTAAGCCAGGTGGCAAGGCGCCGGTCGAAGAAAACGGTGTGCTTCTAATCATTGAAACCCGTTTGCTTTCGTTCCATCGTTCTGTTGTGCGGTTCGGCGATATGTCGGTTCGTGGTATAGAAGGTCTCGAACCCGCAGGTCTCGAACCCGCTGTTCGAGAAGAGGCCGAAGGATTCGGCATCTGCAGCGTTCTTCCACCCAACAACCTCCATCGCTTCGTGAAGTGGCCCAAGAGTGTATACCGAACGCCAGCGCCACGTCCTCAAGCAGCACCTCAAGGTGCCCGCGGTGCTCCCTCCAATTCACCTACGCATTGGACAATAACCTTGGTATACTTCCTAACTGTTTTTCATGGAGCTTTGCACTAGGAGCTCTCAAAACAAAAAATTATATGAACAAACTTAATCCATCATAATATTGGTATACGGATCACAGATAGGATTTGTAGTCTTCAACTCAAATCTATAAATGGTTTTAAGTACACGCAATACCAATATGGTTGCCTTATTGATCGCACTGAAAATGGATCAATTATTAAAGATTCTACTTGAGACTCAATTACTGAAGATTCTAGAGTCTCGACCTATGTAGTCATGTAACCGATTTACTCCATAGGTTTTTAGGTCTATGAGTTTCTACTCCAATTGCCACAAAATACATAATTTTACGACAAACAAATATAGCAAACACATGTATGTTTCAAACATTTTCTTTTTGAATTTTTAGAATATGTTAATACTTATTTTTTATCAAATTATTGTTCACTCCAATACGAGTGTTAACCTTTTTTTGTTAGATAAACACGATTCCTCGTACTTGTTCTTTTATTTTTGGAGCGAACTTGCAACTAATCAATCATTTATTTGTTTTCATAAACTTCTTAACTTCTGCATATGGTGAGAACATTGTGGGTAATAGGTTTCAAATTACCACTTTAGCTTTTAATATTTTATCATTCATCGTAGTTACAACACACACCCACACGGAGAGAGGGGGGACAAGAAGGACGATAATAGCGACATCAGTCGGGTGTCATATTGAAAAAGACGACGTGGATGTATGTGCGTGCGTGCGCAGGGGTGAGGGGGTCTGTCATGCTTATTATGTTAGGGGCATGCGACATTTTTTTTCCCTGTTGCAACACACGGGCATGTTTGCTGGTCTTACCAAAATCTCAACTAAATCAAAACTTCCTTGGCTTTTCCTATCCATAATCAAATAAAATTAAATCTTACCAAAATCTAATATATGGTGGATTTCTCTATTATCCCTACTGTTAAAGGAAGACCGTACGTCATGCTCATTTCACTTCGCTTCATAACACCACCGATCAATCAAAGGAAAAAAAATCCGCCCTCTCGCTCGATCCCACCAGCGTGCAAAAAAAAGAGTTAAAAACCCAACAATGGAATCCCACGCACATGCACGCATGCCGACTCCACCCTCGATTCCTCGAGCAACCTCTCCAATCGGCACCTTCGAATCTTCGAACCCCATGCCGCCGCCCCAAGCATGCCACCTCCCGTATGAGTCCCCTCCTCACCCACACCGCCACAAGCCCTGCCCCCAGGCGCCGCCGGCCCTTCCCTATTTCGCCTCTGCCACCACCTCCGCCCTCCAGCACAGATCTCGCCCCATTCAAGCGTCGGTGGGTGGTCGATCAGACCCACTCCAAGGGCAAGGTCGAAATCAAGCGGTCGAGCCTCAGGGCGGCAGCGTGGTGACGGCGAACGAGTAGATGTGGAGCGAGTCGCGGGAGAGGCGGTTAGCAAGCGCGGGCTGGACAAGAAAGTGATGCCAGCGAGGGCAGCCATGCCGGCGGGTAGGGCAGTGTTGACGGTGGCCGTCATGGTGTTTCCGAGGGAGAGCGAGGCATCCGCCATCGTGCAACCGAAGAAGTCGAAGCCCGGGCCGAGGTTGGCCACCGTGGTCGGTGTGAAAGTTAGCGGACCTGTGGACCCGTCGCCGCACCGCCTCTGAACTTGGTGGAGACGCAGAAGGAGGGCGGTGACGTTGTGAAGACCGACGCATGCTTTTAGGGAAGAAGAGCATTTCAATTTAGATGGTAGTCAGAGTCTGCCGGATACTTAGCAAAAGCTTTAGCTGATTTTTTAGAATAGAGATGGAGCGTGGGTGACTGACAAGATCCAACGCAGAACATGAAATAGTGCAATTCGGTCCAAAAAGGAAAAATTGCTAGAGAGAAGGACCAGCCAAAGGGAGAATATCTGGTAAACACGGTCCTTTTGTTGGCATCCTTATCAAATGTTTTGAAAAACATCTTATAAATCCTTTTGTTGGCATCCTTAAGGCTGGTCATAGTGGGGAGTAACTTAGACTAGTAACATGCATATGTTACTAGTCCATGTTACTATCTTCATAATGGGTAGTAACATATGGATGGTAACATACAAGCCTTCATTAATTGAGACATACTCATTTTACCTCGGGGTGTGTTATGTTACAGTAACATATTATGTTACCAGAAGCATCTCTCCCCTCATTAACTCCATGCCACATAAGCAACTTTGTCTTGGGATGTGTTATGCTACTACCTAAGTTACTCCATCTTGTAAATATGGTTGGCATTCTTAAATATTTTTGAAAAGAAATCTGAAAAATATGCCATAGATGAGATAGACCATATTTGCAAGATGGAACACCCGTGTCACAAATTTGAAGTCAAATTCATAACATAGTGTGAGAAAAAAAATACAAATTTGACTCTGATAATACACAACATTACTTGGGCTTTAAAATTTGCCCATTACCTCTGTTGATACTATTTTTTGTTTTTCGAGTTGGATTTCAAAAGGTACTTGATTTTTGTGACATTATCGGTTCATCTTATGCCTATCTATGGACTTTTCTCATATTTGTTTGGAACATTTGTAAGTACAAGCCGATGTCAGGAGCACTACAAGCCTTGGTGCACCCAACAGGACGAACAGAGTAATGGAAGAAGGCTATGCCCTGGCTACTGGAGTTACGGAAGACCGTAGTGAAATCTTGACGAGCGCGTGCCTGCCCGTAGTGAGAGTGGTCAAAGAGACCGATGCAGGTGGCCACCACAGTCTCATGAGCTTGATAGTGGTCAACAGTACTTGCCAGCGACGGATCTAGACTTTAGCAGATGGGGTTGAGGAAGTTGGCCGGATTAAAACAAGGTCAGCAGCTGCGAGAAGATAGCAAGCAAGGGCTTGCTGGCGGAAGAGTTCACAAAGACTAGCTAGTGTCGGCAGTTGAGCCGGGAACTTGCCGACGTTGGCAGTTGTGTCAGGCTTGTCAGCGGCCACATGCTAATGAGGTTCGCCTAAGGTTCACCGGCTGTAGAGATGAAGGAGTGACGTCTATGGTCTTGAGCTGTGAGCTAAGCGATTGTTTCCGATTACATTTGTTTCGGAGCAGAAGAGCTCATTATTGGATGAGGCCATGAGGGGCCTTCACAGTAGTCCACCAAAGCCCACCGAACTGGGATCCAAAACCAATTCTAGTTTCTGGACCATCCAAACAGTTGGTATTGACGATGAACAATTCCAATTCCGGAATACCGACTCCAATTACAACATCCAAACGGAGTCTAATTGACATTTCTTATATTTGAAGTACATAAGCAGGCAAGTGGATGTGGATGATCGTTGCTTTATATATAAAGCGGGGTGAAAGCCTTTTTCGGTAAGTAGGCAAGTGGAAGTACTGGCTTCCATTTCCAACATTCTCTATGGTTGAAGACAGAACCATGCTTAGTGAAACTTTTAAGTATGGAGGCTAATCTAACTTTACTAAGGGATTTGATATAAAATTAAGTGCCAATAAACATAATCAGCATGTCATTATAGTGCTATACATTATTCGCAACCCTCTAGTCCTCTAACCAGGTGGAATGTAGGAACTCCGTGCATCAATTGTCTAAACAGAAAGTGATGAAAAATAATTTACCAGAGACATGACTGGATTAGAAGAACTGATGAACGGAAGTTCGTTTCCATGTTGAATACTTTGAGGCAGATTTCCTGGATAGAGAATAAACAGAATTGTCATTGTTAAAAATGGAAGTGATCAAACACAGTTTACAAAAGGTGGAGAATAAACTAAGGAATTCTGATGGTGGAGCAAATAACAACTCAATGATGTAGAAGACCTGAAGTACTGCCATTGGAATCTGAATGTGGATATCCATTGCTTTGCGGTCTAAATGGCATGGATGCATCTGGTACCTCAATGTTCTCTAACAAACTATCCTCCACTGGAAGACGAATAAAATGGTAAATACACTGTGCCTTTGACTTTGTTCCAACATGGTCTGCAATGCTATTCCAGTTGTCTTTGTGCTTTTCTATGCCCTCCAACAACAATAATGTTTCTTGATCAGTCCAGTTATCCCCCTCATTTTCTGATCCATCTTTAGCCCCATCGACTCTCTGAAAATCTAAGCTTGAATGCCCGATAACATATCTTGCATCATGGAAGCAATCAGAGCAAATAGCAATATCTGCCTGCTCAATCAGTTAAACAACAAGCTTTTAACCACTAGCTTCTTACCCACAGAAGAGAAAAGAAAAACAAGAAGCAGACTGGCTAATTAACTTGAAAGAATGATACAGCCTTGCAAACTCCCCCTGTTCATCACGTCAAAGAAGAAAATGGTATCGTAGTTCGTTTATACATCATTAACGAAACAGGACGAGCTGAAATTCGAAACAGAACATATCTGGCCCAAGCCACCACATATCACAAGTTAATCAACGCTAAGTTACATTGCACCTAGACGCAAGTCGTTTCACATCACACATAAGTGACACTATAAGGATTTGTGTTCTGAATGTTTTTGGTTCACGCATAAAATGGTGGAGATATTACTATGGGCTTCCAACATTATGATGCATAAGCAAGATTTGTGACAACCACATGGGCACCAGTATCTGCTGGGTCAGAAAATCATGAATCAAGATAAATTGGGGTTTAAAATTAAATAACAAACTGCAGTCTTTCTGAACCCAAACAAAATTCGGCAGTATACTAACTCTGCAACAAGACTATTTAACTTACTGTGATGTGTCTCGCAATGTTTTGAAAATACACCTTTTGAGCACATGTGAAATTCATAGGGTTAATAACAATCCTAGATACAGAACAAGTTTTCGTACATATGAAAAAAAAATGAAAATATAATATGTATATGTAAATGTAAGTATGAAGATGAGCACCTCTTTCTGCGACTGATAATGCAAACTGCGCAAAGACTGTGAGCAGTAACTGCAATAGCTCTCTGATAGACGCTCTCTAATCTTCCCTTCCAATTCAGTAAACTCAGCACCGGCATCAAAATCCACCACCTCCGAATTCGATGAAGATGAAGCCAGTGTAGAAATGTCGTCTGCTTGGAGACTACATTTAGGCCGATCAAACAAAACTAAACCATCAATGGATTTCAGCGGTGCAGTCAACAGTTGCAACTCCCCTGCTGGTTCCTCTATTAGAAGTGATGCTGCCACCCTCAGACCCCGGTGCACCAACCCAACCGCGAGGTAATTGATGATTCCCCAGGTGTCCAAGAACCGAACGATCCTACTCAAATCATATAGTTCACCTGTATTAACAACAAACCCCTGGCACTCCGCAAACGCAAGCCTCTTGCCAGGGTTCTCCAAATATTTGGCAATAATTTTATTCCTTAACATTATGAACTTCTCCGGAGTGTGCCCTGGAGATTTCCCTGTGAAGAAGTGTGGAACAACCTGCCTTTCTAGCCTGTGCACCGCCCCAGGAGAGAACCAATCTACAAATTGTAAACCAATTCATGTTGCAGTTAACTTAAAAACGTATGTTCAGTAATTCAAGGTTTGGTCGCAACAAGCGAACCTGAGTGCTTGGGCACGACATGGAGGCGGCCCTGGAACTGCTTGTGCACGCCATGCCCCTCCATAAGGGGAGGTGGCGTGCAGACGTAAGAAGACGGCCTGTCAGGATCCGTCGAAAGGGACGGGTGGTCAGGGAGCGCCACGGAGAGCACCTGGAGCTGCCCATGCGAGATGTTCTCCAATACCGGTGGCGCGGCGGCGGAGACATCACCCACATACGCAGATCGCTCAGCTGCAACGACGGCCATGACCGACGGATGCGGCCGGTTGACTGTGCGGCGGGTGGCGGCAGGGAAGGCGGAGATGACCTCGGCTGAGGAGAGCAGCTCTGCCTCACGGTGGTCGGGCACGGGGTCCCTGGCCGCGGCACCGGCCAGTATTTCGTCGTCGGCATTGTCGACCGCGGGCGATGGAACGGCCGTGTCGTCGTCGTCATTGTCGGCGGCGGAGTCGGAGTCGTCCGAGTGGTCGGCCGCGGCCGACGGCAAGGGAAGGGCGTCGGAGTTTCGCTTCCGTTTCCGCCATTTGGTGTGCGAATCTGGGAGTTAGGGTTCGGACGGCGAGTGCAAAATCAGTTGGTAAAGCTCAGATAATTATGTCCGGCGAGAGGTTGGATGTACGAACCTGGCGTGCAGGAGGCCTTGCGCGGCATCGTAGGCGGCGATGACGCGGGGGCGGCCGAGGCCGGAGAGGTTGTGAGGTTTCGGAGTGTGACCGCGAGTGAGGGGGTAGGGGACCGACCGTCTCGACGATGACGACGAAGGGAACACGTGCGAGGAGAAAACGACGACAACACGGCGTCCGGCCTTTTCTGCGTTTTGTGTGGGCAGTGCGCCCAACCATTTGGTCTGACTGTGAGAGCATCTCCAACAGCCGCCGAACGTAAAAACGTTCTTATATTATGGGACGGAGGGAGTACTTTGCAGCACGCCAATCATCTGGAAAAGCGCGGCGGGCAGCGCTGGCTCCAGCAGCCGCGCTAAAATTTAGCGCGCGTAACTCCAGCAGGCGCGCTAAAATGCAGCGCGCGCTATCGCACGAGCATTGCATACATATTTTTTTAATAAAAACGATACATATTTCTATACCTATACCTACTATACTAATACTAATACTAATACTAATACTAATACTATACTATACTAATACTAATACTATACTAATACTAATACTAATACTATACTAATACTAATACTAATACTAATACTAATTTACTAATAAAGTAAGGTGCGTTTCTCCAATATTTTCATCCGTTCACCGCCAAAAATATTTTTTTGCTATCTGAGGTGGTACTAAATTTTTGTGTGTCTCTCCACTAGAAAAGACAAAACTGTTCAGAATACCGCAACTCGGCCTGGCGCACTCCAGCCCAACAAAGCCAACCCAGTAATTATCCTGCACATGCGTTGAGAGGACTTTATTTGTCGCACGAGGAGACAAATAGTTTAATGTACGCACAGGTCGCCCAAGACTGGGCCGGCCCTTTTTTTCAGTGTTCTATTTCTGTTTCGTTTACATTTTCCCCTTTTTATTTTTATTTTTTGTGAAATAAAAATATACAAAATAAATTCAGAATTTCATTTTTTGTTCAAATATTCAAAAAAATAGAATTACAAAATTTTATTTCTGTTTTGTAAAATATTAGAAACTTAAAAAAATAGGTTTCAGAATTTCCTCAACATTTAAAAAATGTTGTAATTTAAAAACAAATCTATTTCAGAATTGCTCGAGATTTTTTATAAAATTAATATTTTACAAAATGTTCCATAATCAAAAAAAGTATACCTATTTTAGTGAAAAGTTCACAAAAACAAAATAATGTTTGCGTCTAAGAAATATTTTTTTTAAATGTTCCGAATGCTCCCCTTTTCAAAAAAATTAATAATGTTGTGCTTTATAAATGGTTCATGTTTTCAAAATATTGATTTTCATCTTCAGTTACTATTCCCGCTACTAAGTTTGTTTGTGTTTTTCCTAAATGATATGGAATTTTCAAAAAAAATGTTCACTTTTTTTAGAACTGTCCGAGCTTTCAAAAAAAAATGTTTCCAAGAATATTTGGCAGTTCATATTTCTTTGAATGTTCAAAAAAAAATCAAATCCGAAGCTATCATATCTCCTTAAATATTCACGCTGGCCATTGGTTAGAGCGCGCGTTTGTTCTATCCTGGTTGGATATAAATTAAAAAACTTGTGGGCATGTACCAATAAATGAGAATATGTTGTTTGGCTCTAATTAGAAAAAACAATTGTGGATACGTGAGCCCTAAAATAATCAAAGAGAATAAACCTTCATAATGAAGAGACATTCATGCCTGATTATGCTTATGAAATATGATTTATGTGCTGCAATTAATAATCCATCCGGTTAGGCCGTCGTAGGAGAGTGGTCGAAGCAACCGTGTTCCAAAGGTCGTCACACACCCACCAAATGAGGAGGCATGCACAACCCCGAGATGGAGGCGGACTCGAAAGAAAAAGGCACGAGTTGGGTGCTCGCCACCACGCCTACCAACCCCACCACTATCAAGATTTCACGGGCCAAACATGTCCAGTGAGAAGACCGCAACTCCTTGCTCTGTCGCCTACCGTTGTGGAGACCCTTTTTTTGACACATCGATTATCTTTCCTGTTGCTTGTCGTAAATAAAATATCTCTCCCGTTGCATCGCACGGGCATTTGTGCTAGTCATAGATAATAAAACGATACATAGATATTTTACATAGTTCATAGCATAGATAGATAAATAGATAATACTACGGTGCAACTACATTAAAAAACTACAGTGCAACTACATACTACGGTGCAACTAGATGAACTATGGTGCAACTACAACCTACTCCAAGTCGTCCTCGTCCTCATCCGGACTGGTGTTGTCCGAGGTATTGATCCACATGTCCTCCCAACGAGGATCATCATCCCCAAAGATCGACACCCCACCTGCTTCAACGATATCGCACTGCGATATCGCCAGGGCCTTCCGCCGACGCCTGTCCAACCGCTCCGCGCGGCGCTTTGCCGTCCTTTCCGCCCAGAAGGCATGCTCCGCCGCGACGTCCTCCGGGTGGCGCAGGCGCCACTCCGCCATGGCTCGCTCGTCCTCCTCGGCGACGAGGAGGCGGCGCTGCCGCCGACGGTGCTCCGCACGGTCCTGGTCCGTGATAAGACGAGGCGGAGGGGCGACGGACTGCGCCTGCTCGCGCTCTCTAGGCGCCACGCCGCCGCGTCGTACGCGCGGGCGGCCTCGTGCGCGGTCCCGGACGTGCCGAGGCCGAGCCGGACGTCACCGGACCGGATCTCGGCGTAGTAGGTGCCGCCGGGGCGCTCGCGGACGCCGCGATAGCCAGACGATCCACGGCGGTGCGACGGCATGGTGGCGCGGTGGTGGCGGGGGCGAGGAAGCGGCGAGCAAGCGGCAGAGTGAGCGGGAAGAGCGCGTGTGGCAGTGTGGAGGCCACGTGGCGAGCGCCGCAATTTATAGGCGCGCTCGAAGCGGTGCGCCAAATCTAGCGCGCGAGCTGCCGCCTTTTCCCACGCGCGCGCAATCGTTTCCCGCGCGCGCTAGTTTCCCTCCGCCGCTGGAGCGCGCCAAAACGTCCCGCGCGTGCTAAAGTGAAAGTTTACCGCGCGCGCGTCTTTTGGCGCCGCTGTTGGAGATGCTCTGAAACGATGGTGAAACACATAAGGCCAATTCCAACACACGATCTCAAACGGAGGTCTATTTTTTTATCCTTGGATCGCGTCCGTCTGGATTTATGGATGTGACGGCCGTGCGTCCCATGCATGGTCGCACTTCGACCGCATCTCGTCCATTCGAGATCAACAAACATATTAATGAAGCATAGCGACTAGTTCAAATCAAACATAGCAAATAGTTTCACGTTCGAAATAGTCTTACAACCCAATCGAAATAAAAACAATATCAAATAGTCTTACAACCCGATTGAAATATGTTTGAATGAAAAGAGGTTAAACCGATAGATCTACTGATTCCTAATGTGAGTCCGCATGTGATCAACCAAGTCATCCTAGAGCTGGACATGAGTATGCCATTCACGCATTTCACGATGAAAATGGACAAACTGTTCGAAGGTTGCAGGAGGCGGCTGCTCAGGCTCAACATTTTCACCCTAGAAAATCAACCCTTGGTCGTAGATGCTATCATCATGCTCGTCCTCCATGATCATGTTGTGCATGATCACACAAGCAGTCATCATCTCCCAAAGCTTCCAAGTGCTCCACGTCAATGCAGTGTTTCGAATGATACTCCATCGAGACTGAAGCACACCGAAAGCACGCTCCACATCTTTCCTAGCGCTCTCCTGCATTTGGGCAAACCATTGTCTCTTCTCTCCTTGCGGATTGGGTATGGTCTTCACTAGAGTGGACCACTAAGGATATATACCATCAGCTGTGTAATATCCCTTGTTGTACTGGTGGCCATTGACCTCAAAGTTGACCTTCGGGGAGTGGCCTTCTGCAAGCCTTGCAAACATTAGAGAACGCTGAAGAACACTGATATCATTGTGAGAACCAGCCATGCCGAAGAAAGAATGCAATATCCACAGATCTTGTGAAGCCACCGCTTAAAGTATGACAGTGGCACCTTTCACATGCCCCTTGTAGTGCCCCTGCCAAGCAAATGGACAGTTCTTCCACTTTCAGTGCATACAATCGATACTACCAAGCATACCGGAAAGCCCCTCTCGGCATTGATCGCCAACAACCTCTTTGTATCAGCGACACTTGGCTCTCTCACGTACTCAAGGTCGAGGACGCGGCCGGAAAGAGCAAGTCGAGGACTGCTACATGTGAGCTGCGTTGGGATTTCCCCGAAGAGGAGAGAATGATGCAGTACAGTAGAGATAAATATTTCCCTCGGTTAAGAACCAACGTTAACAATCTAGTAGGAGAACCACGCAAGACCTTGTGAATATCACCTATACACAAAATAATAAATACTTGCACCCCACTCAAACAAGGGGTTGTCAATCCCTTGGCGGTTAATTGCAATGATCAAATCTCGTAGTGATAGATAGATAAACAAAAATATAAAATAAAAGTAAAGTAAATAAATTGCAGCAAGATACTTTTGGATTTTAATATATGATAAAGATATACTCGGGGGCCATAGTTTTCACTAGAGGCTTCTGTCTTGAACATAGCATATGGTGCGAAAGCAAATTACTGTTGGGCAGTTAATAACAAGCGCATAGTTATGACGATATTCAAGGCAATGATCATATATACAGGCATCATGTTCGAGATAAGTAGACCGACTCCTGACTGCATCTACTACTATTACTCCACACATGGACCGTTATCCAGCATGCACTTAGAGTATTAAGTTCATAAAGAACAGAGTAACGTCTTAAGCAAGATGACATGATGTAGACAAAGTAAACTCAATTAATTAATATGAATAAACCCTATCTTTTTATCCTTAATGACAACAATACAAGTACGTGTCATGTCCCTTTTTGTCACTAGGATTGAGCAACGCAAGATTGAACCCATCACAAAGCACCTCCCCATTGCAAAAAAAATCAATATAGTTGGTCAAACCAAACGGATAGATCGGAGAGAAATATAAAGCTATAACAATCATGCATAAAAGAGTTCAAAGAAGACTCAAATAATATTCATGGATAATCTAATCATAAACAATTCATCGGATCCCAACAAACACACCGCAAAAAAGGATTACATCAAATAGATCTCCAAGAATATCGAGGAGAACATTGTATTGAAGATCATAGAGGGAGAAGAAGTCATCTAGCTACTAGCTATGGCCCCGTAGGTCTGTGGTAAACTACTCACACATCATCAGAAGGGCAACAAGATTGATGTAGAGGCCCTCCGTGATCGATTCCCCCTCCGGCAGAGTGTCGAAAAAGGTCTCCAGATGGAATCTCCGGAGAACAGAAACTTGCGGCGGCGAAAAAAATATTTTGGGTCACTCTCTGATGTATTGGGAATATTTGGGAATTTATAGAAGTGGAATTAGGTCAAGAGGTGCCACGAGGGGCCAACAAGCCTGGAGGCACCCCCCGGGGGGCGCGCCTGGCAGGCTTGTCGCTCCCTTGTGACTCTTCGGGTCTTCTCCCGAAGCTTGTAGGGTCCTTCTGGTCCAGAAAAAATCGTCAAAAAGTTTCCTAGCATTTGGACTCCGTTTGGTACTGATTTTTCTGAAAAGCCAAAAACAAGCAAAAAAAAGACAGCAACTAGCACTGGGCACTAGGTCATAGGTTAGTCCCCAAAAATGATATATAATTGCATAATAAACATCCAAGATTGATACTATAATAGCATGGAAAAATAAAAATTATAGATACGTTGGAGACGTATCAGCATCCCAAGCTTAATTCTCGCTCGTCCTTGAGTAGGTAAATGATAAAAACAGAATTTCTGATGTGGAATGCTACCTATCATAATTCATCATGTAATCTCTTTTGTGGCATGAATATTAAGATCCGAACGATTCAAAGCAATAGTCTATAACTGGACATAAAGACATCACTACTAGGGAAAACCTTATACACATGAGCTTACCAGTAGCGCTTTTTAAAAGGCAGTGCTGCTACTATTTAGCAGTAGCGCTTGGGCAGAAAGAGCGCTGCTACTATGCACATAGCAGTACTGCTGTAGTTATAAAACACGCTACTACTATAATTGCCAGACCGTTGCCGGCAGGCTAGGTATACTAGTAGCGCTCATACGTAAAAAGCGCTACTGCTATTGTACTTAGCAATAACGCTTTCCTCTAACCAGCGCTACTGCTAAATTCAGTCCCCTCCTATGACCAAAGTTTAGTCCCACCTCACTCCGCGAACAGAATGTTTACCACCTTAAATATGGTGCTTCTCAAACTATCACAACCACTTGGTCTTCATTGTACTCTATGTGTAGGATCTGTGGCAATATGAATCTTCGTCGGTTCCTAAACCCGCGAAGATTCATACTGACAATTTAGATTCTACACAAAAAGCTCATTGATGACCAATGCTTTTTTTTAATTTGATACTTTTTTTACATGCTTAGCCTTAGTAGTAGGGCTGGTTCTATAAAAACGCTACTGCTAATGATCATAGCAGTAGCGCTGGTTCCCTTAACGCGCTACTGCTATGGAGCTTAGAAGTAGTGGTGGTTACGAACCAGCGCTACTACTACGGGCACCTTATCCACACCCGGCCCGCGCGCATCCTCACTCTCCCCCACACACTCTCACTCGCTCACTCCGCCGCGTGCCATCGCCGCCATCGCCCGTCGTCGCCCATCGTCGCCGCCGTCGCCCTCCGTCACCCACCAGCGCCCCCAAGGTATCTGGCTCCCTCCCTCCCTCCTCCTCTCTCCTTCCTCCGGCGGCCCCCCCCCCCCCCCCCCCCCCCCCCCCCCCCCCCCCCCCCCCCCCCCCCCCCCCCCCCCCCCCCCCCCCCCCCCCCCCCCCCCCCCCCCCCCCCCCCCCCCCCCCCCCCCCCCCCCCCCCCCCCCCCCCCCCCCCCCCCCCCCAGTATAAAGCATGCACTACTCCGGTGTCAGCCACCTCCGGCGGCCCTCCTCACTCCTCCCGCCGGCGGCCCTCCTCCCTCCTCCGACCACCCTGCTCCCTCCTCCCTCCTCCCACTGCCCTCATCTCTCCTCCCTCCCCCAGCCGCCCGAAGCCCTCACTCCTCCCTCCTCCTCCTTCTCCCACCTCTCTTTGTATAAAAATTTAGGTATATAATTTTTTAGTAATAGAAATTTTTAGGTACAGAAATGTATTATGCTATATGAGATTTTTTTAGTAAATGTAGCTTTTCTGAATAGAATTGAAAAAAATAAGTAAATGTAGGTCTTTTGAATAGAATAGGAATTTTTCTAAGTTATGTGAAATTAGGGCATTTTTCTATGATTCAAGAAGTAGACAATAGTTCAAAAAACCAGGGCATTTTTCTAGGGTTTATGAGGATATATAGATAGATGGATGGATGGACATATGTTAGGGATAGAATTAGGGTATTTTTAGTAAATGTATAGGTCTTTTCAATTTTTAGGGTTAGAACAAGGTTTTTTAGTAAATGGTAGGGCTAGAAGTAGGATGTTTTAGACATAGGGTTTCACTAAGTCCTAAGATGAGGATAATAATGTTTTTGTTTATATTTTGTTTTTGTTGAAATCAAGGAGCCCCTGCATCATCCCCGCCGTCGTCCCCGTCACCGACCACCTCCGACCTCTAGGTGAGACCAGCCAAATCCCCATGTCGATGATGA
Source organism: Thinopyrum obtusiflorum (assembly GCA_036873465.1). Taxonomy (NCBI): domain Eukaryota; kingdom Viridiplantae; phylum Streptophyta; class Magnoliopsida; order Poales; family Poaceae; genus Thinopyrum; species Thinopyrum obtusiflorum. The sequence continues at coordinate 21,252 of JAAAWM010011404.1, read as the reverse complement.
TGTAGATGTTTTGATAGTTGTAGTAGAGTAGTAGCTACATGAGTGGCCTATGTTTGCAGGGAACACCTCACAGTGGCCTATGTTTTGCCGGAGTGTTGATTAATTTCCATTCCGGCAAATTTCAGGCGCTTGATATATGTCCTTTTTAGCAAAGGTCATGCCGAATTTTTTCGTGAATTTTGGCATGACTTGTGCTAGAATATGTAGGAAATATCGAATCGCCCAGATTTTGTAGAAAGATAATTAAATGACATTTCAGATTGACTTTAACTCTGTCGAGGCTCCATACATGACAGTCAACAAATGAGTGAGGGAGAAAGTCTGCACCATATATGAGAGAAGAAGAATCCTGATTGTTGTCGTGGGGGTCGTTTCTCCTTCTTCTCCTTGTGCTAGACCTTTGTTATGCACTAGGGGAAGGAGGAGTAACGACCATCACCGACGGTCGAAAAATCAGCGAGGGAGTGTGTCCACCATATATGAGAGAGGACGAAGAATCCCGACTGTTGTCGTGGGGGTCGTTTCTCCTTCTTCTCCTTGTGCTAGACCTTTGTTATGCACTAGGGGAAGGAGGAGTAACGACCATCACCGACGGGCGCAAATGTCATAGAGGAATCAGTGAGGGAGAGTCTCCACCATATATGAGAGGACGAAGAATCCCGACTGTTGTCGTGGGGGTCGCTTCTCCTTCGTTCCCGTGTGCTAGACATTTTGGTGTAATGCACTCGGGGACGAAGGGAGGAGCGACCATCACCAACGGTCGAATATATACACCACGTGAGCTGAGAGTTTTCAAGAAAAGACTCGACAGACCGATAGTCAACCCGTGATAAATAATAATGAACTAATTTAGTTTTTGTAGTACATATATTGAATTGTACAAGTTTAATCTTTGAGTTATGAACATAGGAAATGTCTGACGACGATGATAGGCTCCCGGAGTGCGACTGGTGCGGCGATGACCGGGGTCTGTGCGACAGACCTCACCTGGTAGAAGGTCGACGCTTCAGTATTAAGCTCCAGGAGACCTTCGATGTTGAAACGGTGCGCAACGACGACAAGTGTTTTTTCGTAATTAAGCACAACTTCTGCTTCTTCAACGTGTAATTTTCGTCTTTTACAATTCGACTAGCTTACCCCATGCCATGCAAGACGCTATGTCTTGGAGAGGATGGATTTTGAAGATCATGAAAGTATGGAAACAAAGATAGTTCACCTAAGGACCCATCATGGTTATGATTTTGTTGTAAATCTATACAATTCTAAGAGCGTGTCCCATTTTGGTTGCCCGAATTGGGAAGCACTTTGCAAGACGTATGATTTTCATGAGGGTATGCTTGTCACCTTGGATCTTGGTGATCCTGACATCGACAAAGAGAATATGGACATTTGGGTCCTTGTTGATACGCTTCCAATTCTACCGCTATATGAGTTTCTCAAACATAGTTATTAAGTAATTTATATTATTTATTTCAAAATAGTTCACAGCTTATTTCCATTGACAACATATTTTCATTCTTCAAAAAATGTACAGAAGATGGTAGACAGAACCTACTACACGGATGGCGCAGAATTAACTTATCAGGAGAAAGATCATCTTATCTCAATTATTATTTGCCACTAGTGCACGTGCTGACCTACAGTAACATCCATGGAGATGGCATGGTAAGATTTTTTACTATTACGACGTCCGTGCATCTTTTGCATATATTCTTCTAAAGCTAAACTACATTGCTAACTACGATGTTATTATTGTGTTTTTCAACAGAAAATCCCGAAGGATTGTGTGCCTGATCTAATATTTCCGAAAGGTCGCCTTGATGTTATGAGCTTACGGCCAGGTCATCCTAGGCTTCACTGCTGTTCATACCGGATTTCTAAAACCGATGAAGACATGACAATTAAAGATTGGAAAAAATGTATGGACAATCGTAGGGAGCTACTTGGAAGCAACATTGTGCGAAGCGCAAGAATTGGAGACAGGATAATCTCCATTCTCCATAATGGAGAGTCAGGGCCTATCTTGTTTTATGCTATTTTACCTTAGAGAGGGTAGTTAGGTCCTAGCTAATACTCATGATCATGTGCTAAGAACAATTAAATAGGGTTGGTTTGATGACTATGATGATGATGAGTATGACTTATTATTATGATAACGAGTAGAAGTTGTATGATGATGAGTAGGACTTGTTATTATGATACCAATGATGAGTTGTTTATTACTATGATGATGCATGATGCTAAGTTGTTATATGAGCATGATGAGTTATTATATATAACAGTGGGTGAAATGAACATGGATTGGATTAGTAGTACTTTCGATGTGCACCACATGTTACCTCCACTTGAATCTAATCCATGTTCATTTCACCCACTGATATATATAAAAACTAATCATGGTCATAAAATCATATGATGAAAGTACTGTATATAAAACATATACAAATACATCGACAATAAGCTGCATTTTCAAAAATACAGGAAAATTTAGCAGTAGCGTTTTTCAAAAGAAACGTTACTGCTACTTACTATTATCATTTATCAGTAGCGCTTTTCCCTACCAAGCGCGACTACTAACTAGGTATAGCAGTAGCACTGGTTTTCCAGCGCTACTGCTACCAGTTAGCTGTAGCGCCTTACTAGTAGCGCTTGTACAAGCGCTACTGATAGCTATAAAACAAGCGCTACTACTAGGGTTATCCCTAGTAGTGCATCAATACTCAGGCATACCAATGAACAATCATGCCTTCGAAAATATCAATGCTAAAGAATGCTATCCCTACAAAATCATATACCTTGACATGCTTCATCTTCTCAATACAAAGTATAAAGCATGCACTACTCCGGTGTCAGCCAAGCAATTGGTTCATACTTTTTAACGTGCTTCGGCTTTTTCAACCCCCACGTAATACATGAGCGTAAGCCATGGATATAGCACTATGGGTGGAATAGAATATGGTGGTAGAGATTAATATAGAGAAGACAAAAAAGAAGAAAGTCTCACATCGATGAGGCTAATCAACGGGCTATGGAGATGCCCATCAATTGATGTCAATGCAAATAGTAGGGATTGCCATGCAACGGATGCACTAAGAGCTATAAGTGTATGAAAGCTCAAAAAAGAAAACTAAGTGGGTGTGCATCTAACTTGCTTGCTCATGAAGACCTCAGACATTTGAGGAAGCCCATCATTGGAATATACAAGAGCATATTCAATACACATTTGATCTTGAACATGAATATGATTTGTGAGTGGTTACTTTTGTTCTTGAGGACATGTGAGAAGTCTTGTTATAAGTAATCATGTGTTCGGATGCCTCCCTCGGTCGGCGGCAGTTTCCATTCGAGCTCTGGGTGTGGGCACCTTCATCGTCTGACGGTGCGGCGTCCTTTGAGCCAGGGCGAGGGGGCAGGGGGCTCCTTTCGGCGATGGAGATGATTGGAGCTTGTTCGCTCGACGGCCAGGTGATGGCGATGGCATGGCCTCCTTCGACGGCTAGTCTCCTTCTTGAGTGGCTTCGTTCTTTGCTCCGGCTGCTCAATCATGTTTGAGGGCTCCTGTGATTCCAGGCGGTGCTTCAAGTCTTCCCTTGATGTTTGCTTGTGGTCTCAGGCACTTTGTTATTGCCGTCCCAGCACCTTTGTATCTTGTTGCTATTTTCTTTCCTTTTCTTTTTGTTTTTGTGCTGGCGTTGTGTTGTTGTAAGGGCTTCACTAATTTAAAGCAGGGCAACAACCTCTTTTCTAAAGTAATCATGTGAAATTGGTATTCGTTCGATATTTTGATAATACTAGCACAAATGACCGTGCGTTGCAACGGGATGAAAAATTATAGAAGACAGTTGGTTATGTCAATGAAACATACCACTATTTTTTTTGCTAATCTTCCATAAAACATCCCGTGTGTGGTCAAATACTACCAGTTCCTCTCTACCATCTGCATGACCAAACATAATAGGATTTGGCATGACCAGGCATAAACATACTCAAATAGTAAGTGGTAATTATGACAAGTTCCTATAAACATGTATAATTCGTAAAAATACCCGATCAACTAAAAATATGATAAAAGAGCAATCTATCAATTATGCATATGTAAAGTGGTTTTATGGCCTGGATATACTAATTTAGATTCAGAATAGAACCACAGTTAAAAGAGAGCGGTTTATTCCCTTTTGCCTTCATGCTTCAAAAATAATAAATTGCAAAAATTCACCTCTGACTTTGCTCACAAAGTTCAGCCAGCAGACAGTTTCCACCACGTCATTCTCATATGGGCTAATTTCAAGAAACATCAAGGTTTTGGAGTCTCCGCCTGTAGTGCCTTGTGCATTCTAGTTTGTTACACTTTGATAAACCTTCTATTGGATATCTTCCTTTCAAAATTAAAAAGATTTCAAATGAGAAAATTCCAGTTGAAAGAACAAAAAAATATGGGGCATTCGTTAATTCTAAGCCGGACTAAAAATATATGCACGTTCTCTAAAAACAAACATATAATGATCATCACACAGGAGAAGCAAAATATATACCTGAAGAGGGGCTAGTAGGTAATATGTAGCTGATCGATATGTTATTTTTTTATAGTGAACCAATGCACGTAATAGGACTATAGGAGGTTCAGTGCCTATCATCGTGAAAAAGCCTCGTCTGAGTTATTTATATAATGTAAGAAAACATGCCGGCATGAGCCCCTGCCTACAAACTGAAGTTTGACACCAACCAAACTCTAATACAATACTGATTATTTTTCATTGAGTTGAGGCTCTTGATATACAAAATAGCATACCTGATTCTCGACGGTCGATGTCTGCTGCCCCTAGCTTGTTTCCGTTTGTCCTTGGTCTCCACATGCACCATCTGTTTGGAGGTTACGTTTTCCTTGTAGTGCAGCAGATAACTTCAACCAGAGAGAGCCATTTAGGAAAGGCAGTTCACTACTACAGTTTATTTTAGATTACTGTATATGCCAATATCTTCAGGTCTTCTGGAGCTATCTCTTCAAATCGCCACAATACCAAGATTTTACCCCGTCAATCTCTTCTATTTATGCCAACCAGGGTTTTTCATTTTGCAACCCACGATCCCTTCCATTTATTATGCCACCAGTAATTTTCATCTCACAATTCACAATTCCTTTTATTTATTATGCCAACCGGATATTTATTTCTTTCCTACCCACAACTCACTCTTCGTTACTCGTTTTGTAGGCTGCTTGTTAATTCTCATACTCACGAACATATATAAGTTGATGAAATTAGTTTTTTTTTAGGCAAACTCCGAAGCTTTTTATTCAATCGTCACAATGTTTACAGGGACGAAATGAAGACCATTGGGCTGACCTAACCAAACATGGCGGCCAGCCCCTAGGGATAATGCGTGCTTCGCGAGTTTGTGAGCCTCGACATTCGAGCTCCTAAATTCATGAATAATATTACAGAAAGTAAAAAGAGTTTTCCGGTGTATGATTTCATGTATGATCGCCCCGTAGAGCACTGGGTTCTTCTGTCGTATATCGTCCACTACCACTTTGCAATCCGACGCCACTTGAATGCTCCTCTCGTACAAATCATCTGCTAAGGCCAACGCCTCCCTGATGGCCAGTGATTCAAGAGTCGCCGGCTCAGAAATCTTTGGGAAAACCACTGCTGATGCACCAAGGAACATACCGGTTTGATCTCTGCAAATGGCACCGACGGCTCCATATGATCCTCCTCTCCCAACAGCGGCGTCAACATTTAATTTTGCTAGCCCAACAGGCGGCGCGATCCACTGTGTTGGCCTGTTCGGGGATGAAACAGGCACCTGAGTCACCCTGGGTTGGATTGCTCGCAGCTCCCCTAGGTAATGTTGCACAAAGCTATGCACAGCAAATGGGCTTTGATAGATGTCCTCGTATATTGCTTTCCGTCGCACTCCCCACACTGCCCAAAGAGTCACTACAAAGGTGATGAACTCGTCATGTGCAAGCGAATCATGCATAGCAAACAACCAACGTTTTGCATCATCATCAACGTTTGTACTCAACTGTTCAATAATTGCATCTGTAGACAGTGCCCAAGTACTTCTTGCTGCTGAACAATTAAGCATTGCATGCCTCCACGTATCCTCTACACCACAAAGACAGCATGCGCTCGTTGATGACATATTGCGATGATTAAGGAGCGCTGCTGTAGGTATAGAATGCTGAGCCAAACGCCACAAGAATTTTTTTAACTTCGAAGGAACCTTAATTCTCCATAAATTTGTCCATCCCAAACTGTTCGTTCCTACATGAGATGATCCCTCTTGTTCATCCAGCCATGCTTCTCTGTTCAGTTTCGTAGTTTGAATCATTCTGTATGCACTGCGGACAGAAAAGACACCCCTTCTCTCTTCATTCCACGCCCAGAAATCTGCGGTCTGCCTTGTACATAGGGGAATTTTCAGGATTGCCTCGGCATCAATCGGTATGAATACTGTCCGGACCAGCTGCTCATTCCACGTACAAGATGTATGATCAATGAGGTCAGACACTTTCCTAGGTGGTTGGGGTATTAATGATGTAATCGGCCTCTTTATATTATCCCTAGGAATCCAGTTATCATTCCAAATATCTGTGGACTCGCCGTCTCCTATTCTCCTGATTAGTCCCTGCACCATCATATCTCTCCCATCCAAAACCGCTCGCCAAATCTGAGAGGGGTGCGACCCCAATCCAGCCTCAAAGAGAGATGTTTCCGGGTAATATACTGCCTTAAGGATTCGAGAGCTGAGAGTTGTAGGGTTATGAAGCATCCGCCAAGCCTGCCTGGCTAAGAGAGCAAGATTAAAAATCTCGAGATCCCAAAAACTGAGACCTCCCAAGTGTTTGGGCTTCGTCATCACATCCCATGAGACCCAACAAGGCTTCCACTTCCCCTGCTTGCTACCCCACCAAAACTGTCTAATCAGAGAAGTGACAATCTCGCACAGACCTCGAGGTAGACGAAAACATGCCATTGAATATACAAGTATTGCCTGCGCTACTGACTTGATCAACACTTCCTTGCCTGCAGCAGATAATAGTTTCTCCATCCATCCCCTCACCTTCTCCCAAACTCGGTCTCTCAAGTATCTGAAAGTACCGTTTTTTGAGTGGCCCACATCAGTTGGCATGCCCAGGTATCTGTCACTGAGAGATTCATTTTGAACATGCAATACATCCTTGATGCTATCACGTACCGTCTGAGGGCATCCTCTGCTAAAAAAGATTGAGGACTTGTCATGGTTTATCCTTTGTCCTGATGCCAAACAATAAATTGCCAGTAGGTTTGATACTTCAACTGCCCCATCATGACTTGACTTAAAAACAACAGGCTGTCATCAGCAAATAAAAGGTGGTTCACCGCCGGAGCTGTGGGAGCCACCTTAATGCCTTCCAGAGATGACGAAGAACTGGATTTCAGGAGGCACGAAAGGCCCTCTGCTGCAATTAAGAAAAGATATGGGGAAATCGGATCTCCCTGCCGAATACCTCTGCTTGGAACAAACTGGTCAAGTCTCTCACCATTAAAAAGAACTGAGAAAGAAACTGACTGAACCATCCTCATAACTATATGTACCCATGAAGGATCAAAACCCAATTTCAGCATTATAGCTTCAAGATAACTCCATTCGAGCCTGTCATAAGCCTTCATCATATCAAGTTTTAGCGCACAAAAGCTGTTCACCTTTGCTTTGCTTTGCTTCATAAAATGTAAACATTCATATGCACTGATGATATTATCCGTGATGAGCCTACCCGGAACGAAGGCCGATTGCTCCTCCGAAATAATGTCCGGAAGAATTTGCTTTAATCTGTTTGCTACGACCTTGGATGCGATCTTATTTATTCCATTAACAAACTCGTTTTATAAACATGAGCGTAATATGAGAAAGTTGGCCCGAAAACATCTCGTACGAAAAACATAAATAAAGGCCCATGCAAAGGCACAGCAGAACGACGGACGCCATAATTCTCATACTCACGAACATATATAAATTGATGGAATTAGGTGTAAAGAAGCAAAGGTGGACTATGTATTCTGTTAACAAAATTGTTTTATAAACATGAGCGGAATCTGAGAAAGTTGGCCCGAAAACATCTCGTAGAGAAAAAAATTAAGGCTCATGGCTGAACGATGGACGCCACGCGCAATCGAGCTAAGACTCCAATCCACACTTTGCATTAATTCTGCTACGAAAATTCATAGCATTATTTTTTAATTCATTAGCATGTGGGACGTGCAAAGCCAACAGGCGATCGATTCAATACATATCGAAGGGATCGAACACAGGATCTCATGGAAGAGACCACGCGCCACAACCAGTTGAGCTAACGAAGGTTGTTGAACAAATAGCAGCATAAAGCTTTAAAACCAACATCCAGCACAAATCCGACATATTTCTAGAATTTCAAACGCAATGAAACAAAACTGAGTGTTTTATGAAAAACAAACAATTTCAACTTTGTAAACAATTTTTCAAAAAACTGATTTTTTTTTCAAAAGAAGGGAACATTTTCTGAATTTTTGAACAAATTTGGAAAACAAGAACATTTTCTGAAATTCCCGAACATATTTTAATTTGAGAAAAAAATTCGAAACATGATTTTTTTTGAATTTGTGAACAAATTTGGAAAACAGGAACAATTTTTAAATTTCCCAAACTTTTTTTGAATTTGTGAACAAAATTTTAAAACATGAAAGTTTTCTGAATTTTTGAACAAATTTTGAAAAGGGGAACATTTTTTGAATTTTGAGAACAAATTTCGAAAATGAATCTTTTAAATCCTGAATAATTTCTAATTCGTGAACAAAATTTTGTAACGGAAAAACTGGTTCGAGAACCTTCTAGAAGGTTCCCAAAACCGGAATAAAACAAGCTCGGAAGATCATAGAAGCTTTCCAAAACCGGGTATGGCTGAACGCTAAACAGGCCGGCTTACCCCGAGTGCTCGCGCCGCAGAGAGCTAACTGGGCTTCTGAAGGCCCATGAAGCTAGCGTAGCGCCAAGCCCAGGAATTTTTACGTACGCTGAACGAAAAAAAGGAACTTTTTTACTTAATTTTTTTTGCGGGGTGAAAGACCTTCTTTTAATCAGTCTGGATCAGGATGATCCAAGGAGCATAAGTTTACAACCTCTCCAGGTGCAGATCGCAGCCAAACGGCTGTTTTAACACAGGCATGTCCTATTCTAGCTAGCTCATTACTAACTTGATTACTCTCCCTCTTAATGGCTCTAACCTTCACTTCCCTTCCACCATAAATACTCGCTTTAATCTCATGAACGAGGCCTGCATTTGGTGACCGGTCTGTAGACTTGTGCATGAGCATAGCAGCAGCCTCTGAGCAGTCCGTCTCGAGGATGAATGGTGCTGAGCTCTGTCGGTGTCAAAACCGGCGGATCTCGGGTAGGGGGTCCCGAACTGTGCGTCTAAGGTCGATGGTAACAGGAGACGGGGGACACGATGTTTACCCAGGTTCGGGCCCTCTTGATGGAGGTAATACCCTACTTCCTGCTTGACTGATCTTGATGAATATGAGGATTACAAGAGTTGATCTACCACGAGATCGTAATGAATAAACCCTAGATGTCTAGCATGTATGATTATGATTGGCTCTACGGACTAAACCCTCCAGTTTATATAGATACCGGAGGGGCCTAGGGTTGTACAGAGTCGGATTACAGAGGAAGGAATCTTCATATCCGAACGCCAAGCTTGCCATCCACGCAGAGGAGAGTCCCGTCTGGACACGGGAGGAAGTCTTCTGTCTTGTATCTTCATGGCCCATTAGTCCGGCCCACGTCACACAACCCGGACGCCCGAGGACCCCTTAATCCAGGACTCCCTCAGTAGCCCCCGAACCAGGCTTCAATGACGATGTGTCCGGCGCGCTGATAGTCTTCGGCATTGCAAGGCGGGTTCCTTCTCCGAATACTTCAAAGCATCTGATCAGAAGAGTTATACTCGGCTTTCCATTTAATGTCGTACCCTTTGGCTTCTGCGCCTCCATTGCTTCGGCGTCCACGTGTCAAGTGAACACGAAAGGTCAGAGTATTTTTTGCACATAACACCCTGGCCGTTTAAGAAAGGCGTCTATTTAAATGGATTGGATCTCAGATGTCATCCCACACCAGGTGAAAAAAATCCTTAGAGCCTGCTAGGAGAAACCATTCAAACATGGCTAGCGCTCCCAGTTCTTCCTCCCGTCCCCACGGCTCCGAAAAAGGTGATTGGGAGAAATGTTCAGTATCCCATGACCAGCTGAGTAAGCTTCAATCACAGGGATTCCTTCCCCTCGCGGATCTAGTCCCCATTCAGGCGGGATTAACCTCTTTCACCGGCGAAGCCCTGGCGGAAAATTTCCCTAATCCAACCAGGGGGCAGCGAGTGTGCTTCGTATCCTTCTTATTAAGAGGCGTCGGGTTTCCAATCCACCCCTTGCTCCGAGGTCTCCTGGAGTACTACGGCCTCCAACTGCACAATCTCACTCCGGTCTCCATCCTGCACATCGCAGGTTTTGTCGCTCTTTGCGAGCTATTCCTGGGCTGCGAGGCCCATTTTGAATCATGGAGGAAGCTTTTCTGCCTCGTCCCTCGTACCCAAAAGGGATCTGTATTCGAGGTGGGCGGCGCCGAGATATGGCGCATAGCCGGGACCGGATACTTGTCCGGCACACCAAAGAAGGCATCCAAAGAGTGGCCCTCGGAGTGGTTTTATATTGAAGATGTCGCTCTCCCCGACCCAGTCCGAATGGGCCTTCCCGAATTTTCCAGCGCTCCGTTGAGGAAACACCACAGCTGGCGTCCTCGGAGCCTCGAGGAGGAAGATAGCGCAGATGTCCAACAATTAATGGGCAAGATAAGGACACTTGCCCAGTCCGGATTATCAATAATCGAGGTAATGGCGACTTCCATAGCGCGAGGTGTTCAGCCGCACCAATTCCGAGGGCTCCCTATGTGGCACTACAATGGGGAAGATGATGCCTCTCACTGCGGACAAAAGGGTCCGGACACCCTTGCCACCCTGGCCACAATATTGGCCGATCTGTATAAAGGGGAGAAAGAGGAGTTCACTCATCTTAAGCACCTAGAGGGATTTTCCATGTACAATCCTCCTAACTGGGTGAGTTTTAATCCACACCCTACTCAATCCTCTCCCCGAGTCATGTTTAACTGACATCAACCCGTCCATCTTTAATAGGAATGGCGGAAGGTTATCGCGGGGATCCATAGCCCTGCTCCACAACCGGAGGATCTTAACCGAGACCTCAATCCCGGATTCGAAGAAGATCCGGACATATTTGTAGAGCTCAAGGATAGAGTTTTCTACCAGGCGAGCTATGATGGCACAGAAGTGGCCATCATGGCCGATTATCCCGGCCTCCTTCCTGCCTCATATGTAAGTAGTCAGGAGACATTTCCTCCGAAGGAGCTTCCTCATTATGCCTCACCCACCGCACTGCCTTGTGCTCCAAAGGGGAGGCGCTCGGCGTGTCATATTGCACCAGAGGCATCTCAGAAGAGAGCGGCGCCTGCGCCGGGCGGGTCTTCAAAGAGGAAGGCAAATGACAATACGGCCGAACCTTCATCAAAGAGGTATGGCTTTAAATATGCCCTATGGCAGTCACATCGAACCATGACATTGTCCGCTGTGTTTTATCAGGAAGAGCGTTCGCCGGACTGTGTCTGAGGAGCCTGCCAGTCGCGCCCCCACCAATCAGGTTCCAGACCCTACTTCTAGGGCGGGGGCAGACACGGGAGTAACGCCAGATTGTCCTCCTTCAGAGGATTCGGATAATGTATCCGTCACGAACTCTAAAGTAGAGAGCGCCATGAATCATCGGCGCCGGAGGGCCGCTCTTCGCGACCCCGGCTTTACTAAAGAGGCGTTCAACGCCTTCAGCTCGGCTGATGCGTACATCCGAGCTGCTCGGGATGGGCTTACCAGAGCCACTGGCCAGCATTTGAAAGATATGCGGGTAAGTATGCATTGTAATCATATACCAGTAGCCCCCAAGACTTGAAGCAGTTGAAACAACTGATTTAAGGATCATTGTATAATCAGGCACTCACAGAGAAGAACAACATGCTGTCGCATGAGCTGGAAAAGTGCCGGACTCAGCTAGCTGTTGTTACCGCCGAACTGGAGAAGTCCAAGGAGGCACCGCCTGGTAATGTTCTCCTCCATTCAGAAAAAATATAATCATATACCAGTAATGTTAATACTGTTGCATTTCCCATGACAGGATCATTAGATCAACTAAAGGTCGCGCAGGCGGGTAAACAACAAGCCGAAAGGCAACTGGCCGCTGGCGAACGTGTGTTGACACAGGTCAGGGATGAGAAGAACAAGCTGCAGGATTCCAACACCCTGCTGGGCGAAGAGCTAAAAGACGTGCGAGCCCAGCTAGCGGGCGCCGTAAAGGAGAATAGGAGGCTACGGGGCGGTATATTCAGTATGCTTTTGAACTTACCTTCGTGTAATTCGGTAAAGAAATGAGTTAACAGATTTATGACCGCAGGTATGCTGACTGGCCGTCTCGGAGAGGAAATGTCCGGATCTCAAGGCGATCTGCTGCAAGAGCTGTCCCAAGTGCACGAGCGAGCTCGGCAAGCAATGCAGAGTGTTGCCAAGGCTTTGTGGCCATCCGCCTCCCTTCCAGGAAGTATGGAGGAGCTTGTGAAGCTATTTAAGGGAGCTCGGCACCGCTTTCGATTATGGAAGATATCGGCCTGCCGTGAAGGTGCGCGAGAGGCCTGGGCCATGGTGAAAACGCAGTACACCAAGCTTGACCCGAATCATATGGCCCGGGTCGGACCTCGGGGGTCAGATGGACAAGAAATTCCAGTGAGCTTGGTATATGACCAAGTAAAGATAGCCGCCAAGTTTTCCCAACGGGATTGTAAGCTAGACAGCCTGTTAGATGGCATAGAGGAAGAAGTTTTTGAGTCCAAGTGACTATGTACTTCAATTGAAAAATTTGTCCCTAGCTGGATTGTAAAACGATTGTCATGGCAGACCTTTTCGCTTCGACCTCTGGACCCGAAGGTGCGGACTGTTTCCGAATACCGTAGCGGCAATATATACCGGGGTATGCGTGGAAACCAGGCGTAGGGGTCATAGTTGCTTGAACAGACAAGTTGTATCCGGCTAGCTATGTTATATTACTTGTTGATTGTAAGAAACATCTTCCAGAGAGAATAGTTCCGTTAAGGGTTCCTTTCCCTGGGTGAACATGCGTTAGTATGCATGCCCGAACTGTGATTGAAAAATTGCAGTATACGTAACATCTGGGGGTTCATAGTATAATGAGGGTAAAACGTCTTTAGTCCACCGACCGATTATTCCCTTAAGAATGCTAGCTTTCGGCTTCACCCAGTCTGAGGTACAAGTCCGGATGACCCGGCTGTAATAATCGCAGAGGTGCTCCCTTTATGCCCTAGCCGAACAAACGGGAACGTAGGGAATAAGCACAGGAGCCAGGCAACCCAGCTTGGCAAAAACTTAAGTCATAACGGTGCATATAATGGCGAAGAAAAGGTACATATAAGGAAAGGGCACATATGTGGTGAGCTTGATGCTCGGGAAATAATAATAAGCTTCTGTAAAAGAAGCCCCCAGGTATTATGGGCGTAAACATTTAAGGATGTGTACTTCATAGGTGTGCGGTCAAGCCGCACAAGAGCTATAGATCTAAAGAAAAAGTTAAAGAGAGAAAAAATGGAAAAAAGGAGAAGAAAACGAACAAAGAGTCCGGCTCTAGGCGTAGAATCTTCGGAGTCTGGCGGCATTCCACGGGTTCGGCTCTAAGCGATTGTCCGATGCATCACGCAGGCGGTACGCTCCTCCAGTGAGAACTTCATCTATAATGAAGGGACCCTCCCACTTGGGCTTGAGTTTGTCCTTTTTCTTTTCTGGCAAGCGTAGAACGAGTTCACCAACATTATAAGTCTTGGCCCGCACTTCTCTGCTTTGGTATCTGTGAGCCTGTTGTTGATAGAATGCAGAACGGGCTTTTGCAACGTCGCGCTCCTCCTCCAGGGCATCTAGACTGTCCTGTCGATCAACCTCGGCCTCTCTCTCTTCATACATGCGCACTCGAGGTGAGTCATGAATGATGTCGCAGGGCAAAACAGCCTCTGCGCCGTACACCATGAAGAATGGTGTGTATCCGGTAGTGCGATTGGGCGTGGTCCGCAGCCCCCGGAGTACGGAGTCGAGCTCCTCAACCCAGTGCTTGTCTGACTCTTTCAAAGACTGCACTAGTCTAGGCTTAATGCCGCTCATGATAAGACCATTAGCTCATTCGACTTGACCATTTGTTTGTGGGTGATAGACAGAGGCGTAATCGAGCTTGATGCCCAGGTTAGCACACAAGGTTTTCACTTCATCGGCTGTAAAATTGGAGCCGTTATCGGTGATGATGCTGTGTGGGACACCATAACGGTGTACGACACCGGATATAAAGTCTATCACTGGTCCGGCCTCGGCCGTTTTAACTGGTTTGGCCTCTATCCACTTGGTGAATTTATCTACCATGACCAGCAAATATTTTTTCTTATGGCTTCCCCCTTTAAGGGGTCCAACCATATCAAGCCCCTAGACCGCGAAAGGCCAAGTAATGGGGATTGTTTGTAGAGCAGTAGGCGGCATATGGCTTTGATTGGCGAAAAGCTGGCATCCTACACAACGTTGGAGAAGGTCCTGTGCATCTGCTCGGGCCGTCGGCCAAAAGAAACTTGTACGGAAGGCTTTACTTACAAGGGCCCGAGCCGCGGCGTGGTGACCGCCGAGACCAGCATGGATTTCGGCCAGGAGCTGCCGTCCCTCTTCTTCGGAGATACATCTTTGAAGGACACCGGTAGCGCTCTTCTTGTAGAGTTCTCCTTCATGAACCTTGTAGGATTTCGAGCGCCGAACAATGCATCGAGCCTCATTCTGATCCTCAGGGAGCTCTCGCCTATTAAGGTAGGCCAAGAAGGGTTCGGTCCATGGGGCAATGACTGCCATTATTAGATGGGCCGATGGTGTTATTTCGGTGGCTGGGCCCCCGATGATGTCGGTATTGTGTTCGGAATCTGGGGGTATAATCGGATCCGAACTGTGTTGCTGCTTTCATCCTGCCACACCACGGATGGCTTGAAGAGCCTCTCCAGAAAGATGTTAGGCGGGACGTGAAGGAAATATGCCCTAGAGGCAATAATAAAGTTGTTATTTATATTTCCTTATATCATGATAAATGTTTATTATTCATGCTAGAATTGTATTAACCGAAAACCCCCCCCCCCCCCCCCCCCCCCCCCCCCCCCCCCCCCCCCCCCCCCCCCCCCCCCCCCCCCCCCCCCCCCCCCCCCCCCCCCCCCCCCCCCCCCCCCCCCCCCCCCCCCCCCCCCCCCCCCCCCCCCCCCCCCCCCCCCCCCCCCCCCCCCCCCCCCCCCCCCCCCCCCCCCCCCCCCCCCCCCCCCCCCCCCCCCCCCCCCCCCCCCCCCCCCCCCCCCCCCCCCCCCCCCCCCCCCCCCCCCCCCCCCCCCCCCCCCCCCCCCCCCCCCCCCCCCCCCCCCCCCCCCCCCCCCCCCCCCCCCCCCCCCCCCCCCCCCCCCCCCCCCCCCCCCCCCCCCCCCCCCCCCCCCCCCCCCCCCCCCCCCCCCCCCCCCCCCCCCCCCCCCCCCCCCCCCCCCCCCCCCCCCCCCCCCCCCCCCCCCCCCCCCCCCCCCCCCCCCCCCCCCCCCCCCCCCCCCCCCCCCCCCCCCCCCCCCCCCCCCCCCCCCCCCCCCCCCCCCCCCCCCCCCCCCCCCCCCCCCCCCCCCCCCCCCCCCCCCCCCCCCCCCCCCCCCCCCCCCCCCCCCCCCCCCCCCCCCCCCCCCCCCCCCCCCCCCCCCCCCCCCCCCCCCCCCCCCCCCCCCCCCCCCCCCCCCCCCCCCCCCCCCCCCCCCCCCCCCCCCCCCCCCCCCCCCCCCCCCCCCCCCCCCCCCCCCCCCCCCCCCCCCCCCCCCCCCCCCCCCCCCCCCCCCCCCCCCCCCCCCCCCCCCCCCCCCCCCCCCCCCCCCCCCCCCCCCCCCCCCCCCCCCCCCCCCCCCCCCCCCCCCCCCCCCCCCCCCCCCCCCCCCCCCCCCCCCCCCCCCCCCCCCCCCCCCCCCCCCCCCCCCCCCCCCCCCCCCCCCCCCCCCCCCCCCCCCCCCCCCCCCCCCCCCCCCCCCCCCCCCCCCCCCCCCCCCCCCCCCCCCCCCCCCCCCCCCCCCCCCCCCCCCCCCCCCCCCCCCCCCCCCCCCCCCCCCCCCCCCCCCCCCCCCCCCCCCCCCCCCCCCCCCCCCCCCCCCCCCCCCCCCCCCCCCCCCCCCCCCCCCCCCCCCCCCCCCCCCCCCCCCCCCCCCCCCCCCCCCCCCCCCCCCCCCCCCCCCCCCCCCCCCCCCCCCCCCCCCCCCCCCCCCCCCCCCCCCCCCCCCCCCCCCCCCCCCCCCCCCCCCCCCCCCCCCCCCCCCCCCCCCCCCCCCCCCCCCCCCCCCCCCCCCCCCCCCCCCCCCCCCCCCCCCCCCCCCCCCCCCCCCCCCCCCCCCCCCCCCCCCCCCCCCCCCCCCCCCCCCCCCCCCCCCCCCCCCCCCCCCCCCCCCCCCCCCCCCCCCCCCCCCCCCCCCCCCCCCCCCCCCCCCCCCCCCCCCCCCCCCCCCCCCCCCCCCCCCCCCCCCCCCCCCCCCCCCCCCCCCCCCCCCCCCCCCCCCCCCCCCCCCCCCCCCCCCCCCCCCCCCCCCCCCCCCCCCCCCCCCCCCCCCCCCCCCCCCCCCCCCCCCCCCCCCCCCCCCCCCCCCCCCCCCCCCCCCCCCCCCCCCCCCCCCCCCCCCCCCCCCCCCCCCCCCCCCCCCCCCCCCCCCCCCCCCCCCCCCCCCCCCCCCCCCCCCCCCCCCCCCCCCCCCCCCCCCCCCCCCCCCCCCCCCCCCCCCCCCCCCCCCCCCCCCCCCCCCCCCCCCCCCCCCCCCCCCCCCCCCCCCCCCCCCCCCCCCCCCCCCCCCCCCCCCCCCCCCCCCCCCAATTTATCATGAACTTAGTCCTGATAGTATTTGCATAACTATGTTGTAGATCAATAGCTCGCGATGTAGCTCCCCGTTTATTTTTGATATGTTCCTAGAGAAAACTAAGTTGAAAAATGATAGTAGCAATGATGTGGACTAGGTCCGTGATCTGAGGATTATCCTCATTGCTGCACAGAAGAATTATGTCCTTGATGCACCGCTAGGTGATAGAACTATTGCAGGAGCAGATGCAGATGTTATGAACATTTGATAAGCTCGGTATGATGACTACTTGATAGTTTAGTGCACCATGCTTTACGGCTTAGAACCGGGACTTCAAAAATATTTTGAACAACATGGAGCATATGAGATGTTCCAAGAGTTGAAATTGGTATTTCAGACTCATGCCCGTGTTAAGAGATATGAGACCTCTGACAAATTACTTTGCCTACAAGATGGAGGAGAATAGATCAGCTAGTAAGCATGTGCTCAGCATGTCTGAGTACTACAATCACTTGAATCAATTGGGAGTTAATCTTCCAGATAAGATAGTGATTGACAGAGTTCTCTAGTCACTATCACCAAGTTACTAGAACTTCGTGATGAACTATAATATGCAAGGGATAACGAAAACGATTCCCAAGCTCTTCGCGATGCAGAAATCGGCGAAGGTAGAAATCAAGAAAAGCATCAAGTGTTGATGGTTGACAAGACCACTAGTTTCAAGTAAAAGGGCAAGGGAAAGAAAGGGAACTTCAAGACGAATGGCAAGCAAGTTGCCACTCCCATGAAGAAGCCCAAAGCTAGACCCAAGCCTGAAACTGAGTGCTTCTAACTGCAAAGGAAATGATCACTGGAAGTGGAGCTGCCCTAGATACTTGGCGGATAAGAAGGATGGCAAAGTGAACAAAGGTATATTTGATATACATGTTATTGATGTGTACTTTACTAGTGTTTATAGCAACCCCTCAGTATTTGATACTGGTTCAATTGCTAAGAGTAGTAACTCGAAACGGGAATTGCAAAATAAACAGAGGCTATTTAAGGGCGAGGTGATGATGTGAGTTGGAAGTGATTCCAAGGTTGATAAGATTACCATCGCACACTCCCTTTACCTTCGAGATTAGTGTTGAACCTAAAATAAATGTTATTTGGTGTTTGCGTTAAGCATAAATATGATTGGATCATGTTTATTGCAATACGGTTATTCATTTAAGTCAAAGAATAAGTGTTGTTCTGTTTACATGAATAAAACCTTCTATGGTCATACACTCAATATAAATGGTTTATTGAATCTCGATCGTAGTGATACACATATTCATAATATTGAAGCCAAAAGATGCAAAGTTAATAATGATAGTGCAACTTATTTGTGGCACTGCCGTTTAGGTCATATTGGTGTAAAGCGCATGAAGAAACTCCATGCTGACGGGCTTTTGGAATCACTTGATTATGAATCACTTGATGCTTGCGAACCATGCCTCATGGGCAAGATGACTAAGACTCCGTTCTCCGGAACAATGGAGCGAGCAACTGACTTATTGGAAATAATACATACTGATGTATGCAGTCCGGTGAGTGTTGAGGCTCGCGGCGGGTATCGTTATTTTCTGACCTTCACAGATGATTTGAGCAGATATGGGTATATCTACTTGATGAAACATAAGTCTGAAACATTTGAAAAGTTCAAAGAATTTCATAGTGAAGTGGAAAATCATCGTAACAAGAAAATAAAGTTTCTACGATCTGATCACGGAGACGAACATTTGAGTTATGAGTTTGGTCTTCATTTGAAACAATGCGGAATAGTTTCGCAACTCACGCCACCTGGAACACCACAGCGTAATGGTGTGTCCGAACGTCATAACCGTACTTTATTAGATATGGTGCGATTTATGATGTCTCTTACCGATTTACCACTATCGTTTTGGGGTTATGCATTAGAGACAACTGCATTCACGTTAAATAGGGCACCATCTAAATCCGTTGAGACGACACCATATGAACTGTGGTTTGGCAAGAAACCTAAGCTGTCGTTTCTTAAAGTTTGGGGCGGCGATGCTTGTGTGAAAAAGTTTCAACCTGATAAGCTCGAACCCAAATCGGAGAAGTGCATCTTCATAGGATACCCAAATGAAATTGTTGGGTACACCTTCTATCACAGATCCGAAGGCAAAATATTCGTTGCTAAGAATGGATCCTTTCTGGAGAAGGTGTTCCTCTCAAAAGAAGTGAGTGGGAGGAAAGTAGAACTTGATGAGGTAATTGTACCTGCTCCCGAAATGGAAAGTAGTTCATCACAGAAATCAGTTCCAGTGATTCCTACACCAATTAGTGAGGAAGCTAATGATGATGATCATGAAACTTCAGATCAAGTTACTACCGAACCTTGTAGGTCAATCGGAGCACGTTCCGCACCAGAGTGGTACGGTAATCCTGTTCTGGAAGTCTGCTACCTCTTGAGCACTGCGTTGGTTTTCACTGAAGAGGAAGGGGTGATGCAGCAAAGTAGCGTAAGTATTTCCCTCAGTTTTTGAGAACCAAGGTATCAATCCAGTAGGAGATCACGCACGAGTCCCACACACCTACACAAACAAATAAGAACCTCGCAACCAACGCGATAAAGGGGTTGTCAATCCCTTCACGGTCACTTACGAGAGTGAGATCTGATAGATATGATAAGATAATATTTTTGGTCATTTTATAATAAAGATGCAAAGTAAAATAAAAGGCGATAAAAATAACTAAGTGTTGGAAGATTAATATGATGGAAAATAGACCCGGGGGCCATAGGTTTCACTAGTGGCTTCTCTCAAGAGCATAAATATTACGGTGGGTAAACGAATTACTGTCGAGCAATTGATAGAATTGAGCATAGTCATGAGAATATCTAGGTATGATCATGTATATAGGCATCACGTCCGCGACAAGTAGACCGACTCCTGCCTGAGGTTCCGCTATTGGTTATTGACCGGAGATGTGTCTCGTTCATGTCTACATAGTTATCGAACCCGTAGGGTCCGCACGCTTAACGTTCGATGACGATTTGTATTATGAGTTATGTGATTTGATGACCGAAGTTTGTTCGGAGTCCCGGATGAGATCGGGGACATGACGAGGAGTCTTGAAATGGTCGAGAGGTAAAGATCAATATATTGGAAGGCTATATTCGAACATCGGAAAGGTTCCGAGTGATTCGGGTATTTTTTGGAGTACCGGAGAGTTACGTGTGCGTAGGATTTTTTTTTTGAAATTACTACGTTTCCCAACAGTGCATCCGAGCCAGGTCTATGCGTAGATGTTATATGCACGAGTAGAACACAAAGAGTTGTGGGCGATAATAGTCATACTTTGATTCGGCGGTATTGTTGGATGAAGCGGCTCAGACCGACATTACGCGTACGCTTATGCGAGACTGGTTCTACCGACGTGCTTCGCACACAGGTGGCTAGTGGGTGTCAGTTTCTCCAACTTTAGTTGAATCGAGTGTGACTACTCCCGGTCCTTGTTGAAGGTTAAAACAGCACACTTGACGAAAAATCGTTGTGGTTTTGATGCGTAGGTAATAACGGTTCTTGCTCAGCCCGTAGCAGCCACGTAAAACTTGCAACAACAAAGTAGAGGACGTCTAACTTGTTTTTGCAGGGCATGTTGTGATGTGATATGGTCAAGACGTGATGAGATATAAATTATTGTATAAGATGATCATGTTTTGTTAAAGTTATTGGCAACTGGCAGGAGCCTTATGGTTGTCTCTTTATTGCATAAGATGCAAGTGCTATATAATTGCTTTACTTTATCGCTATGCGATAGCAATAGTTGCAAAAGCAATAGTTGGCGAGACGACCATGTGATGACACATTGATAAAGATCAAGATGATGGAGATCATGGTGTCATGCTAGTGACGATGGAGATCATAATGGTACTTTGGAGATGGAGATCAAATGCACTAGATGATGATGGCCATATCATGTCACATATTTTGATTGCATGTGATGTTTATCTTTTATACATCTTATTTTGCTTAGTTCGGCGGTAGCTTTATAAGATGATCCCTTACTAAAATTTCAAGGTATAAGTGTTCTCCCTGAGTATGCACCGTTGCGACAGTTCTTCGTGCTGAGACACCACGTGATGATCGGGTGTGATAAGCTCTACGTTCACATACAACGGGTGCAACCTAGTTTGGCACACGCAGAATACTCAGGTTAAACTTGACGAGCCTAGCATATGTAGATATG